>JAJOOE010008453.1:0-51633 GCA_036250405.1 Solanum raphanifolium | reverse complement strand
AAAATAACAAAAATGTTGCGCGGGGTGGGGGGGATTAAAATTTTTGTGGGTTAAGCTAAACTCGCCTCGCCCCTGCGTTGTCCCCCCCCCCCCCACACTACCCCATTTCCATTTGGGCACTTCTTTAGATTTCAATCTCCATCATGTGTCATGCATTGCTTCTTTTGACACTTGCTTGTGAGAGCCTATCTCATCTTTGATTTGAATCTCTTTTACTTCTGGGAAAAACCTCTCCATGAAAGCTTCCCTCAATTCTGCCCAAGTTCTTATCGATTTATGCGGTAACTCATTTAGCCAATTTGTTGCCTCCCAAGTTAGAGACAATGGAACAACCTCAGTTTCAAGTTAGTTTAACTAACTCTAGGAATCTCAGCCGATTTGCAAGTAGTGACGAAGTTCATCAAGTGTTGATTCGTGTCCTCAATAGTTGTACCTCTAAACAACCCCCTCCAGGTTCAATAGTTGAATCATGGTACCAGTAATGGTGAATTTTAGTCCTGGCGGCATTACTGGGAGTACTATAGCTTCAATAGCTCCAGCTCCATCTAATTCTAAATGATCCTCTTCGAATGCAACACGTCTTGGTTGTTGGCCTTGACCTCTTGGAGCAAGTAGTTGTTGTGGAGAAGGGGTAAACTCTTCTTCAACTTCGTCCTCAACATGCACTATGTTTAGGTCATTGGCATTATTGTGAGCACCCTTAGCTAGGGCCTCAGTATCATGTCTAAGCCTCTGTCTTTGGGCTTCAAGTTCTTGTGCATTCACCTTCTTCCTAATAGTTCATTTCAACTTAGGATTGTAGGAATCAAATGTGCTCCCTTACTTCTAGTGTTTGGCATGCACTAACCATTTCACTTGTAGATGACACCGACAAGAAACAAGAAGTAAAATTAGAAAATACAATTACACCTAAAGTAATAGTTAGTAGAGTATTTCTGAACCGAAATTCCCTGGCAGCGACGCCAAAATTTGATACGTTCAAACATAAACCTCAATCATGGTGTATAAACGGTCAAAGTCAACTGTAGAACTCAACTTTAGTTGAGGTCGATACCATAAGGAATTTAAAGTAGAAATAAACGAACCAGTGCTTATATCCAGTTGTGGTTAATGCTTCCGATTTATTTTTTTTTGCAAAAAGTAAATATTGATTTTTTTTGTATTCGAGTTACCATTTTTTATTAAGATTGAAAGTTAACAGTAGCAGACAATAACTCCAAGATTTGATGTCTGATTTAAGTAGACTAGGATTGTGTTCCCATGACCTTTAGACTTACAGCTTGAATCCTTACACAAATAACGATTTCTTAACAAATTCATACGCTTATAGAAAGCTATGTACATCCAAACACCTTTCTGTCCTATTAAATGAATATCACTATTCTTCTCTCTGAATTAGAGTGTTTTGGAGTTGACTCTTGCATACTCGTGAAGAAGACTACCCTCTCTCGAGCTGAAGTCTTTAAAACAAGCTAGTAGATTTCATATCTAGATTTTCCTAATCATTACTTTTCTCTCATTCATTACCCCCTTGGTAAGGCAAGTAGAAACAAGGCGAGTTCTAACGTTGCTCACCGGTAGAAAGACTTTTAAACGAAAAGATTAACAATACATGCATAAACACTATTCAAGAAATACTTAGTTATTAGTCATACGTAGTTAATTGTTCATGGTTCCCACAACCCTAGTTGTGGATTTAGCTACTCATGCTTGAGAATTCACAATTCCTATTAGGGTTAATAAAAAAAATCATGAACTTACAATTAGAATATATGAAAACCAAAATCTTGAATTGAAATTCAAAGTGCAAATTACATAAACTAGCTTCCGGAATTAAAGTGCCAAAGTGTTTGCAAAATACTTCCAAAACGAAAAAGAAAAGTCTCCAATATTGTCTAACGCCCAAAAATGGAAATAACAACTAATATTTATAGTATTTAAATCCTAAACCAACTAGGAAACAGAAATAAGGAAAATTGGTTCAGGATGCGGTTTTGACAGACGACCGGACCTACGGACCGTGGATCAACCTACGGTCTTTGTGTCAGCACTTGGGAACTATTTCAGGGCCTTCAAATGATGGTTGGCATCGACGGTCTGTGGTTTAGACTATGGCCTGTCCTTCTCTTCCGTGGTTCAAGTACTGGAACTTAGATTTTCTGAATCAAACGACGGCCAACGATCCGCCAGTCACTCTACGGGGTGTCATTGGAATCCGTGGTTCCACACTTGATCAAACTCCCTTGAACTCACACCTACAATGCATCACCTACGGGCCGTCACTGGACCTATGGTCCGTGGTTGGCTTCGTCGGTTGCTGCTGCCATTTCAGTCCCTTTTTCTCTCAACCACTTCCGTACCGATTTCCTACAAAAGATTACATAAAAACCATTATATCTAATAACAAACAGCCCAAGACACACACAAACTCTAAGTGAAATGCATCAAAAATACCGTAAACTCATGGTATATCAACAAGTGGTGAACAAAGACATGTTCTAATGTTACACTTATTAGAAAACATTCATTATGAAAATAGAAATGATGTATGCTTTCATCCATCAAAAGTTATTCGTGTTTGATCCTAGAGTTGTATTTTGGTCATGGTTCCCACAACCCTAGTTATGGTGTTTAGCCGCTCATAGTTTCAGTAAAACAAAAAGTAGATATTAATGAAAGAATAACAAAGTAGACTTACAATAATTGAAAACCAAAAGCTTTTTGATTATGAGCATGAAATCAAGACCAAAAGTACTTATCAAAAGTACCAACCAAATGTGTCAAAAAGGAAACTATCATTTCTCCACAAAGAACTTGTCATAGATTATTGATAATAATATAAAAAATAAACCCTAAGGGATTAAAATAGACTTCGATAAGAGTCTTACATGAAGTAGGAAGCATAATAGTCGACTCAATTTACGAGCAGGCTAAACAATCGGTGAAGCTTTTCACATCCCTTAAAAACCTCTCGTGACTCAAGAATTAAACAAAAAATGTCAACTTCACTAGCAACTACTTCCCGAGCCATTGTACGACCTATACAAGACACCACGACACTTTTAAGGTCTTTTATCACTAGAATTCAACTTTATTTCTTCCCAGTCACTTCCACGAGCATCTTCACGTCCCCTACACAGCACCACATATCATATAGCCAGTTGTACAATCTTTCACACTTCACTTTCACTTCTTTCCTCCCATCACTTTATTCAAAGTATTTTACCTGCACATTAACTAAATAACCATAATATCCACATTAACATGCTCGACTTCTTCCACTAATCCATTGTTTTGGACGTCAAGTGTGCTAGACGTTCATGGCACATCAAGCATCTGCCACTACGTTCACTTCACACTCATATTCCCATGAGGAAAGTTAATGATCTAAAGAACCTTTACCTCCCTAATCTCAAGGGGAAAGAACCTATCAAGAGAAGCAACCTTAGTCGACTATCAATAGGACGTGTTACTCATGTTAAGAATGGTAAGAAGGAGTTTGTTTGAGATGTTCATAGGTTGGCCAGATGGGGTATTTGCTTGGTTGATTCTAATGAAGGTGGTGTGATTTTTCGGAATGATTTTTTCATGACCCAGAGTATACCCTAGGTGTAACATGTCGTATAAAACCCCAAAAAGCTCTACCTAATCCACTTACCATACATCATACAAGATAATATAAATAAACATTTCAAAGAAACATTTTCATATCATAAAAGAGTTTGAAAAAGTGGAAATCTAACATAGTATCAATAAGCCATCTAAAAAAATCAAAAGAAGTGGTTGGGGCGTAACCCATACACCAAAAACTAGAAAGAAATTAATCAACTAAATGAGTATCAGTCCTCGAAACATGAGGACTCACCAACTCTTCAAATCCGCTAAAATGATAAACTAGCCACAAGTTTGAGAGGTAGGAGAGTTGGACCCTACATTAATGGTACAATGTAGGCACAAGCATGCATTAATACATGGAATGTTTTAAGTATGGGGAAATATACATAAATAGCCATGATAGCACGAAGAGTTTAAACATGTAAGAGATGACCATCATTAGAACATTTAAAGGCTTCAAGAAGCAACAATGAATAAATCATAAGATATGGTCAATGCTTTTAGAATAATAGATGTAAGAAATCTTTGATGGAACATATTCAGTTTTGTGGGATATTAGCTTTAACCGAAAATAAGATCATGTGAGCTATATTATGGAATTCGATATATCCCTCATATCGAAAGAAGAGGGTTTCACTTGCCAAGGTAGAATCCATACATATCATCTTTTGCTAAAGTGGATCCACTAGCTAGATCATTTAAGAGAATTCTATGGGGGCACGTAGTTTGGGACTAGAGGTCGCTACTAGCGACTACCCTATTTGAGCCTACACCTCAAATCCCTCTCAGTGCTAAGTCTAAATCCCAATGGAATAGATAAAAATCAATTATCAGTATAACATATTAATGTCAATGATTAACCAAACCACATCTTAAATTCAAAATATAGAATAGCTCCTTAAAATACAACTCAAACAACTGTAAGAAAACATTTCACCAATGTGAATCTATAGGTGAGAAATACCTTTCAAAATCATAATCATATTCGTATGTGAGTATCACTTTCACAACAACATTGATACTTTCATCTAAAAGCGGTAGCATCTTTTTTACAAGACATGAATAACCTTTCAAAATTCATAGTTCATAGGTTCATGGGTTCTTCATAGGTTCATAGATGAAAACTATGGATCATTAGTGGGTTCATATAATTTCAATTAAATATCATGTAATTACATTAAATCATGCTATAGAAAGTTTAAACAACAATTGGTTCATAATTGGATGACACCTATGGAGAAATTAAGAAGAACCCTAATTTGATCGACTGAAATTGATTTGAGGAATTGAAAACATTGGGGACCCCACAGAGGAATGGACTCCATGAGTGAATACCCATATACCTTGCTACTCAAAGACCAATATGAATGTTGAATTGATGACCTAGGACTGAACCCTAGTTTCTTCTTCTTACTTAGCTTGGAAGAGGATTTGAGAGAGTGAATTTGGTTGGGTTTTTGGGAAATAGGAGAATGTGTTTAAAGTGGATAAATTTAGGACATAAAATATTTATATAGGGATTAGGATAGATGCCAAAACAACAAAGCATAGGTCTAAAACATATAAAAAAAAAAAACCCAAAAGCCCCTAATAATTAAAGTTTAGACTAGTCTATGGGTCTGACTGATGAACCATAGAAATTTTTATGGCCCATATTATTCAACCGTAGACCAAGTACTAGGACCTTATAATTACCCAACTTTGATAGGACCCATCTATTGTCTATAGAACCTACTTGTACAACTCAACCTTAACCCCGAAACTTCACCAAGTCTGGATTTCTACTATGGAACCTATCTACGATTTGTAGATTATTCAACGGACAATCCTGGTCAATCGTAGAATAAGATACTGAAAATTGATTTTCCAAAAAATTCAACCCACTTTCTACGGGTGACTTTTATGGTCCGTAGAAATGTCTACGTCTCATAGACTAGACCCATAGAACACAACAGTGACTAAAATGTTATCTTTTCCTTTTCTAAAATCCAAGGTGTTACAGATATCAAAATTGTCTTTTTAATAGGATGTGAAGGCTAAGCAAGATCTTGATCTGGTATTAGTTGATTTGAAAAAGTCGATTTCCAAAAAAGCTATTGAGGCTTTCTCCCAATGGGGAGAATGTGTCATTTGATACCAAGGTCGGTTATATGTTTCAGATTTTGATGGAAATTAGATTTTGACAAAAGCTCATATTACTCGATATTTTATTCAACGGAAGCCACCAAGATGTACCGTGAATTGTGTGAAGTCTACTGGTTGAATGGGATGAAGAAGGATATTATGGAATTTATGGCTAAGTGTCCTAATTGTCAATAAGTGAAAGTTAAGCATCAGAAATCCATTGGTTTGGCTCAAGATATTTGTTTTCCTACTTGGAAGTGGGTAGATTTGAATATGGACTTTATTACGGGTCTACCTCGTACTCATCATCAGTTTGATTCGATCTGGGTTATTATTGACCTATTGATGAAATTAGCTCACTTTCTTCTAATAAAATCTCTATTTTTAGATGAAGAGTACGCCAAGCTTTATATCCAAGAAAGGGTGAGGTTGCATGGAGTGTTTTAATTCATTATCTCTGATCATGGTTCTAAATTTACATCTCACTTTTGGAGGTTGTTCCAAAAGGGCCTTGGTATTAAGTGAAATTAGCTCAACTTTTTATCCTCAAACCGATGAGCAAGCCAAGGGTACTATTCTTACCTTGGAAGATACGTTGAGATCTTGTGTTATTGATTTGAAGGGTAATTATAATGATCATTTTCCTTTGACCGAGTTTGCTTATAATAATAGCTATCATTATAGTATTGGGATGGCTCCATTTGAGGCTATCTATGGTAGGAGGTGTAGGTCTTCTATTGGTTGGTTTGAACTTGGTGAGGTCGCTTTGATAGAGCTCGAGTTAGTTCATTAAGTTATGGAAAAGGTTTGACTAAATTTTGACTGGTTAAAAACGGCTCAAAGTCGACAAAAGTCCTATGTTGATGTTATAAGAAGAGAGCTCAAATTTTAAAATTCATGATTGGGTTTACCCATGAAGGGTGTGATGAGATTTGGAAAGAAAGGGAAGCTCAGTCCCCGATATGTAGGCCCAAATCAGATTTTAAGGCGTATTGGCAAGGTTTCTTATTAATTGGTGTTACCTCATCAGTGCATCTGGTATTTCATGTCAACTTGTTGAAAAAGTGTGTTGGGGATTCAATGTCTATATGGTCATTGGAAACTTTGGGAGTAAAGGAAACTCTTTCGTATGAGGAGAAAATGGTTGAGATTTTGGACCGACAAGTTTGGAAGTTGAAGAATAAAGAAGTCACCTATGTGAAATTTCTATGGAGGACTCAATTAGTCAAGGGTGCTACTTGGGAAGCCAAAGCCGATATGATGTCCAAGTATCTCGAACTTTTTCCCTCCGCTTCTATTATATTTTATGGTATTAGTTCCGCATGGTTAAATTTTTTAGATTCATGTGCTTAAGTCATTCTCATATTTTCATATGCATGCATGTTCATGAAAAAACTTGATTTTGATGTTATGATTTAGCTTGGAGTGATTTTTCCTTGTTTATGTGCATTATGATGAAATTTGCATTCATGTTGGATTGTTTGTTTATCTCCTACTCTATTCATGCTAGCTTAAGTCCCATTCGAGGACAAATGTTCCCAAGGTGAAGATATTGTAAGACCACATAAATTTTAAAGTTGGATTCAAATGGAAAAGTTCAGTTTTGGTACTGATGTTGTGGTCTATGAGTCCTATCTATGGATCCTAGAAGAGATTGTAGGCCATTTTTTGTAGTTTTAATGAAAGGGTGTTTTGGTATTTTCCTACCCAACTAACCTCTATACGATATCATTTTGGACCTATAGCTACCCTTATAACTGATTTTAAATTCCTAAAAATCTTCCCAAAACCTCTCATTCTCTCAAATTCCCAAATCCCACCCAAGTTCATCCCCTCAAATTCTCTCTCAACTCAAGGAAGAAAGGCTAGGGTTGCAAGCTTCAAATACTTCAATCTCCATTGCTTTTAGGACTTTGATAATAAAGGTATGTGGGAATTCATTAATGTATTCCATTTGTCCATTAGGTCCCAAAAGAATCTCATTCCTTAATTTAATTCATCATTCATTCAAGGTTACATTTGACCATGGAATTTCATAATTTCTTCATCTTAACACAAATTTACACCTTTTTACTCATGGAATCCAATGGTCTTAAACAAAATCCACCTCTAGGGTTCAAGATCTAGTTCTGTGTATCTCTTTCTCCAAAGATTCTCCTGAATTTAGAGTGTCTAAAATATGTCAAGATTCAATGAGAGTATCCCTTCGCTCTCTTACCTAAAATATTTTGATTCTCAAGATTTTCAGAAGATTGTTAGAAGAAAAACTAGGATTATTATGAAATTATGGTCTTTCTTCATCAATTCCTATTTTTATTGTTTCGTGTTAGTTTTAAACACATTGTTGCTTTAATTTAGCATGATGTCTATGATCTCTTATGCATTTATGACTTTTAAACATGAAAGCAAGCATGATGTTATTTACAACCTAAATACAAGCTATTTACAAGGCATGCCATTTTGAGCTTAGTCTCACATGTGATATGAATGATAACATGTCACGATAGACGCAATTGTTGTGCATTGTCATTTTGGGAAAAGTCATGCTGACTAGGTGATCTGTCTTTCTCGTTTGGCGGTCAACAATGTATAGTTTGCAGTTCTTTTTGAATTTTTGGCCATTCTTTGAAACATCAATCCTTGCCTTGTCCATTGGCCTTCTTAGCAGCAAATCGTCAACATATCATTAGAATAGGACAAATTTAGGCATTGAGGACACTAAATATTGATTTAAGTAGACCTCAAATGAGTGCAATTTTACAACTAATCAACAACCCAACTTAAACTCTTGCTTGTCCTCAAGTAAATTAAGAACACAATTAGCTCAATAAGGGTTTCTACAATAGTATTCAACGAGAGCTAACATGCAAGTGCAATAACAAGACCACTCTCAACAATCTGCTACACTCAATCATGAACAACAAGCTTCAAATGATGACTAGACATTCTTAACACAAGCTCATGCTCACTTTTGCTTCTTGTCTAATGTAAGACCATGTTTCAATAAATGCATTAAAGTTCCCTCAGATCAAGAACGATTCCATGCTTTCACAAAGCAAATCAACAAAGACATAAGGAATCAATGCAACTCTCACTCTTTTAAAAGAGAAACACATGCAAGCTTTGTCCCACTGGTTCGCCCATATTTTCCAATCATCACACAACCTAGTTCATGAAAGATCTCAAGGGTCTTTTAAGCTTGTAATGGAGCTGAGGGTTAAGGTACGGTCAATTTGGCTCGGTGACTTCACCTATTCAAAGCATTGTTGCAGTCATCTTCACCTCTTCCCAAGTTCTTTTCATTCTTTTTCATTTCAGAACTCAAACATTCACTTTTTACTCAATTTATTTGGAATCCCCTTTATTTCATCAACTCTATTTTTCATTTCCATTTTTCAAGATGTTTTCACCACAATGATTTCTTTATAAGGAGGGGTTCCTTGTTTTTGTAAATAACTCCAAAGTTGAGTCGCATTTCATCTTTATTTGCTCTTCACTTGGGTTTCATTCATCCTTCCATTCCACACCCCAACTTAGGCTTTAGGCCTAAGTTGGTTATTAAGATATAAGAATCCTTCAAAAGGGGCTTTAGGTGAGAAGGTAGGGATATTTTGGCTCAAGAGGTTTTCTTTTGGTATTTCCAACAAATGGATTAGGCTCAAAAGTTACCACAATGGATACACACCCTCAGAAGGTAGTCACAAATGATTATAGACATTTGGGTTCTCTTTTTGAATTATTTCCTAAGATTACACCTTACATTCACCAAGATTTAAACAATTGGACTAACAATACAAATTCTAGGACTCCACACATGTAACACCCCATATCCTAGATACACCAAAATGCAGATTTTGAGAAGTTGCAGGTGCAACGCACGGTTGCCATCCACGGACCGTTGGTCAGACCATGTCCTGTGCTGGTGGTCCGTGCTTCACCACTACAACCCCTCCCTAAACTCAGCTCAGAAAATTGGCTAAGTCTCAACCCACAGACAGACCCACAGTCCATAGGTCAGACCACAGTCCGTGGTCTGTGTCCGTGGATCAAGACTCCTTTACCCAGCCTCTGACACAAATTACGGTCGACCAGCATGGACCGTCGTTCAATGCACGGTGCATAGGTCTGACCGTATATGAGGGTCAGCAGCCAGTTAGAGGAAAATTATTGATTGGGTCAACTTCAAATGGTCATAACTCTTAGCACAAAATGAAATATGTCTCCCATGACCTATTATATGATAGATAATTGAATGCTCTTGCCAACGCCACTATGTTTGCTAAAATCCAACCTCTGAGTCAAAAGTTATGCTCGTTTTAGTGAAGACCTACCGGACAGACTTGACCGACGGACCAAAATGACGGCCGGTAGATCAAATGACGGACCGTGTTCCTTCCGTTGATGGGCTTCGCCAGAATTAAGTTAGGGTTGTTTTGGTACTTTTCCTATTTGGTTGGACCCCTAAGCTATGTCATTTAGACCCTAAATTATGAGGTTTAGTCAGTTTAAGCCTAGAAATATAACTAGAACTTACCTAAGTCAAATCATTAATCAAAACCTAGAAAAATTAGAACGCTAAGAGGAGAAAGAAGTCAAGAACCCTAGTTCAAGACTGCAACAAGTTTTCTTCAGTTCCAGCCCAGAAATCAACAGATTTCTCCGTGAAATTCATCACCAAGTATGTGGGATTTCGCTAGTGGGTTCCTTTCACCCATAAGGTACCTAGTTTTTAGTCAGTTTCTTGATTCCCTTATTATGACTAGACCTAGGGTTTCTTGAATGATAGAATTATTAGGTTCTTAGCTGTTAGAATAATCCAAATCAGATTAGTATGTTAATATTTAGTTTATTGGATGAATTCTAGAACCCTAGCTATGTATTTCTTTAGTTCTTGAATTACACATGCAAGGTCAGATATTTCAGTTATTCAGTTATACATGCCTCAGTTATTAATGCATCAATATCAGTTTAATTGTTGCATTCTCAGTTTGCATGTTCAGTTCTAGCTATCCAGTAACTCACATAAATTCAGTCATAATATGTTAATTACTTAATCCATTAAGAGTAGCATAATAACGATTTGGACTAGGGTTCAATGTACCCAAATAGTCCCAGAACTACTAGCCACATAGGTTGTAAGTCCCCTCTTCTGGGCATCATTATAGTGATCACGCCATCATGCCTCTATACCTCTGGCAGGGTATATTGGATCCTCTCGATAGGGAGTATACATCGGAATCCACATTTAGCTCATTGGTTTTATTATCGGTTATTAGTAGCTCCCACAGTTCAGTCTGATTCTATTGCATTGACCATGTATAAGTATATTCAGTATTTAGTCTCAGCATGTTATAAATTGGCCATTGCATCCAGTAAGCTCAATATTCAGTATCTATATCATGTTCAGATTATTTCATTTCTTTATTGCTTTGTTCAGTCATATGTTATTTCAGCTTTACTTTATCATGCATGCTCAGTACCTTTCAAGTACTGATGCATATGTATGCTATGTCTTCTCGTGATGTAGTTTCAGGTTCTCAGCATCCAGATCACGCTTAGATCAATTCCCGATCTCCAGTTAAGCAGAATTAATTAGTGAGTCCTTATTCTCCGAGGACAATAATCATGAGTCTCTTTTCAGTATTATTTTTAGTCCTTTAGTTTCAGTTTTGCTAGACTTAGCTAGGGACTGTCCCATCATTTCTAGTCAGTTAGAGGCTATTTTCAAACATAGATAGATACAGCTTAGTATTGAGTTAATATCTTCTTTGTATTAAACTCATCAGTTTCATTTTTCTCAGTCATAGTATTTGAGTATTCCCCATCCTTTTCATTTTATTTATGATTTAGCTTCCGCATCAGTTAATATTATCTTTAGTATGCTCATGATTATGCCAGCAGGGTTAGCTTGGGGGTCACTTGTGGTCCTAGGTCCCGTCCACGTCTCGGGGGTAGTCTCGGGGAGTGAAGAACTTGGTATCAGAGCATTAGGTTTAAGTGTCCTTGGATGTCTGAAAAGCCGCACTAAGTAGAGTCCTTTTCATGGGTGTGAAGTGCACCACACTAATGAGAGGGAGGCTACAAAGTTTTTTAGGAAATCTTTATTTTCTTGATACTCTTATCGAGCGTAAGGTATGATCTAAATTCCATTCTAACTCGACGTTCTACATTTCAGTGATCATGCCTCCTCGTAGAGTTAATGCCAAGAACGCAAACGCAACTCCTCCTGTCCCTAATCAACAACTGTCAAATGCAGAGTTCAGGAACGCCATTCTGATGTTGGCTCAGAGTGTGGCCAACCTGAACAATCAGTGGGTTCAAGCTCCTATGAATGCAAATGGTGGATCAGCAGCAACGAGGGTCCGTGACTTTGTTAGGATGAATCCTCCTGAGTTCTTAGGATCGCAGACTGGTGAGGATCCCCAAAATTTCTTGGATTAGATCAAGAAGATCTTTGAAGTAATGTAGGTAACTAGGAATGATTGGGTTGAGTTAGCATCTTACCAACTTAAGGATATAGCTCATATCTAGTATACTCAGTGGAAGGAGAACAGGGGTACAGATGCAGCTCCTATTACTTGGGATTGTTTCAGTGAAACCCTTCTGGATAGGTTTTTCCCCATAGAGTTGAGAGAAGCAAGGGCCCGTTAATTTATGAACTTAAGGTAGGGTAACATGACTGTCCAAGAGTATGGGCTCAAGTTTAACCAACTCTCCATATATTCTCCTCACATGATTGTTGATTCCAACGCTCAGATGAATAAGTTTCTGTATGGAGTGTCAGACTTAGTGAAAACAGAGTGCAGGAATGCTATGTTGTTGGGAGACATGAACATCTCTAGGCTCATGACTCATGCTCAGCAGGTTGAGGGTGATAAGCTTAGGGAACATGCTAAGGAGACTAAGAGAGCAAGAACAGGTAACTACGAGTATTCCCAATAGCATTTAGGTGGTGGGAATTGCTTGCACTTTCAGCAAAATTCTTTGTCTCCAGCCCCTTCATCAACTAGTGTTCCATCCCCTAAGTTTCATAACAATCATAAAGGTAGGGTGTTAGGCTCTAAGTCTAAATGTAGTGTTTCAGGCACCAAAACTTACCCAACTTTCCCGAAATGTAACAAGAACCATCTGGGCGAGTGCCTTACAGGTAAGGAATGATGTTTTAGGTGTGGTCAGTCTGGTTATAGATTGAAGGATTGTCCTTCTAGACAGGGTCAATGAGGAAATAATGGTAGAGCTCAGTCTACAACTTCAGCAGCACCAACAAGTCGCCCGACTCAGCAGGGTAACTCATCTGGTACAGGTGGTAGACAGCGCCAAAACCGGCTCTATGCTCTTCAGGCTCGTCAAGATCAGGAAGATTCTCCTGATGTAGTCACTAGTACGTTACGAGTCTTTGATCTTGATGTTTATGCATTGTTAGATCTAGGGGCTACTCTGTCTTTTGTAACTCCTAACATAGCAGTCCAATTCAATGTTAGCCCAGAAACTCTTTCAAACCCTCCTCAGTCTCTACTCCAGTCGGTGACCCAGTTATAGCTAGACGGGTATACAGAAATTGCCCTGTCACAGTCTCTCAGAAAGTCACCTTAACAGATCTTGTAGAGTTAGAAATGGTAGACTTCTGTGTCATTCTAGGCATGGATTGGTTACATTCCTATTATGCCTCAGTT
Organism: Solanum raphanifolium; assembly: GCA_036250405.1. Lineage (NCBI taxonomy): Eukaryota > Viridiplantae > Streptophyta > Magnoliopsida > Solanales > Solanaceae > Solanum > Solanum raphanifolium. The sequence continues at coordinate 38,221 of JAJOOE010008453.1, read as the reverse complement.
GATTGTAGAAATAGGATTGTTCGTTTACAGTTTCCAGACGAACCAATCCTAGAATGGAAGGGTAGTAGCTTGGCGCCTATGGGTCGATTCATTTCTCACCTTAAGGCCAGAAAGATGATCTCTAAGGGTTATCTCTATCATCTAGTTCAGGTTAAGGATTCTAGTTCTGAATCCCCAACTCTTGAGTCAATTCTAGTGGTTAATGAGTTTCCAGAATTGTTTCCAGAAGATCTTCCCGGTGTCCCTCCCGATAGGGAAATCGACTTTGGAATTGATCTCCTTCCAGATACCCAGCCTATCTCTATTCCTCCTTATAGAATGGCTCCAGCTGAGCTTAAGGAATTGAAAGAGCAGTTGAACGACCTTTTAGATAAGGGCTTCATCAGACCTAGTATTTCACCATGGGGTGCACCAGTGTGGTTCATAAAGAAGAAAGATGGTTCTCTCAGAATGTGCATTGACTATAGGCAGTTGAACAAGGTCACAATCAAGAATAAGTATCCCATCCCCAGGATTGATGACTTGTTCGACCAACTTCAGGGTGCTAGTCATTTCTCAAAGATAGACCTCATATCAGGTTATCATCAGCTTAAATTCAGAGATAGTGACATTCCGAAGATAGTCTTCAGAACTTGGTATGGTCATTATGAATTTGTAGTTATGTTATTTGGACTAACCAATTCTCCTGCAGCTTTCATGGATTAGATGAACAAAGTGTTCAAGCAGTACTTAGACTTGTTCGTTATCGTCTTTATTGATGATATCCTTATTTACTCTAGGAATGAGGAAGAACATGTGAGTCATTTGAGAGTTGTTCTTGTTCTGCAAACTCTTAAAGATCACCAGTTATTTGCAAAATTTAACAAGTGCGAGTTTTGCTTACAATCAGTTGCTTTCCTTGGGCATATTGTGTCTACTGAAGGAATTCAAGTAGATTCCCAAAAGATAGAAGCAGTGAAACAATGGCCCAGACCTACTTTTGCTACAGATATCAGAATTTTCTTAGGTCTAGCGGGCTATTACAGACGGTTTGTGGAAGGATTTTTATCCATAGCCTCACCATTGGGTAAGTTGACTCAGAAGATGGTCAAGTTTCGATGGTCAGATGATTGGGAGAAAAGCTTCGCAAATCTGAAAACTAGGTTGACTACAACTGTTGTCCTGACTCTATCAGAGGGTTCAGATGGTTATGTGATCTATTGTGATGCATCCAGGGTTGGCCTAGGTTGTGTATTGATGCAGCGAGGTAAGGTTATAGCTTATACTTCTAGACAACTTAAGGTACATGAGAAGAATTATCCGACTCATAACCTGGAGCTTGCAGCAGTGGTGTTTGCACTCAAGATTTGGAGACACTACTTGTATGGTGTTCATGTAGATATGTTCACAGACCATAAAAGTCTCTAGTATGTATTCACCCAGAAAGAGTTGAATCTTCGCCAGAGAAGGTGGCTTGAGTTCCTGAAAGATTATGATATGAGCGTGCATTACCATCCGAATAAGGCGAATGTAGTTGCAGATGCTCTTAGCAGATTATCTATGGGTAGTGTAGCACATGTTGAGGAAGAAAGAAAAGAGCTAGCAAAGGATGTTCACAGACTTGCTTGCCTAGGAGTTCGTCTTATGAGCATATCAGATGGTGGTGTAAAAGTTCAGAATGGGGCAAAATCTTCTTTGGTGGTAGAGGTTAAGGAAAAGCAAGATAGTGATCCAATCTTCCTTGAACATAAGGGTGCAGTCCACAATCAGAAAGTGGAGGTTTTCTCTTAAGGGGGAGATGGTGTGCTTCGCTACCAGGGTCGATTATGTGTTCCTAATGTGGGCGAGTTGAGACAACATATCCTTGCAGAGGCCCATAACTCTAGATACTCTATCCATCCAGGCACCACTAAGATGTATTGCGATCTGCGGGAATTCTATTGGTGGAATGGTATGAAAAGAGATATAGCAGACTTTGTGACTAAGTGCCCCAATTGCCAGCAAGTCAAGGTAGAACATCAGAAACCAGGTGGCATGACTCAAGAGATTGACATTCCTACTTGGAAGTGGGAAGTGATCAACATGGACTTCATCACAGGTTTACCTCATACTCGCAGACAGTATGACTCCATTTGGGTGATTGTTGATAGGGTTACTAAGTCTTCTCTCTTTTTGGCGGTCAAGACTACAGACTCGGCGGAGGATTACGCCAAGTTTACATTAATGATATTGTGAGGTCACATGGGGTTCCCTTGTCTATTATCTCTGATAGAGATCTTCAGTTTACCTCTCATTTCTGGAAGTCATTCCAGAAGCGTCTTGGTACTCAGGTTAACCTTAGCACAACATTTCATCCATAGACGGATGGTTAGGCAGAGCGTACCATTCTGACCTTAGAGGACATGTTGACAGCTTGTGTGATCGACTTCAAGGGTAGTTGGGACAATCACCTTCCTCTTATTGAGTTCGCCTACAACGATAGTTACCATTCCAACATTCAGATGGCCCCTTATGAGGCATTGTATGGGCGTAGATGTAGATCTCCAGTTGGTTGGTTTGAAGTAGGTGAAACAACCTTGATAGGACCAGATTCAATCCTTGATGCTATGGAGAAACTGTAACTCATTAGAGATAGACTTAAGACTGCCCAGAGTTGCCAGAAGTTTTATGCAGATGTGAGAAGAAGGGAACTAGAGTTCCAAGTTGATGATTGGCTTTTCCTGAAAGTGTCACCTGTGAAGGGGCTGATGAGATTTGGAAAGAAAATGAAGCTCAGTCCCAGATATGTAAGCCCTTACCGGATCTTGAAAAGGATTGGTAAAGTGGCTTATGAGTTAGAGTTGCCAGTAGATTTGGCAGCAGTGCATCCAATCTTTCACATTTTACTTTTGAAGAAGTGTGTGGGTGATCCAGCATCCGTAGTGCCATTAGAGACTGTGGCTGTCAAAGATAGCCTTTCTTATGAGGATATACCAGTTGAGATTCTTGATCGTCAAGTTACGAGGTTGAGAAACAAAGAAGTCGCTTCAGTCAAGGTTTGGTGGAGAAGTCAGTCCATAGAGGGAGCCTCTTGGGAAGCAAAAGCGGCCATGAAAGCCAAGTATCCTCACCTCTTTCCTTCTGATTTCACTCCATCTTGAGGTAATAGTTCCTCTTCAGTTTTTCAATCATTCCTGCGTAAATTTAGTCTTAGAATCATGTTACTTCAGTTTGTACTTGCATTTTCAGCGTATTTACATGTTCTTGGAAGTCAGTTCAGTCAGAAATTCAGTTCACAGTGTTTAGTGGTAGGGATTGCAGCCCTTTCCCTCTATTTCAGCTAGTGTAGTCTTCATTTGAGGACGAATGTTCTCAAGGGGGAGATAATGTAATACCCCGTATCATAGATAGACCAAAATGCAGATTTTGAGAAGTTGAAGGTGCAACCCAGGGCTACCATCCACAGACCGTAGGTCAGACCACGGCCCGTGCTAGTGGTCCGTGGTTCACTACTGCAACCCCTCCCCAAACCCAGCTCAGAAAATCGGCTAAGTCTCGACCCACGGACAGACCCACGGCCGTAGGTCAAACCACGGTCTGTATCCATGGATTAAGACTCATTTACCCAACCTTTGACACGAACTATGGACGACCAGCACGGACCATCGTTCAATACCGTCGTTCAATGCACGGTCCGTAGGTCTGACCGTATATGAGGGTCAACAGCCAGTTAGAGGAAAATTGTTGATTGGGTCAACTTCAAATGGTCATAAATCTTACCACAAAATAAATTATGTGTCCCATGATCTATTATATGATAGATAATTGAATCATCTTTCCAACGCCATCAAGTTTGCTAAAATCTGACCTACGAGTAAAAAGTTATACTCGTTTTAGTGAAGACCTGCCGGACAGACTTGACCGACGGACCCAAACGAGGGCCGATAGATCAAACGACGGACCGTCATTCCTTCCATGGGTGGGCTTCACCAAAATTAAGTTAGGGTTGTTTTGGTACTTTTCCTATTTCATTAGACCCCTAAGATACGTCATTTAGATCCTAAATTATGACGTTTTAGTCAGTTTAAGCCTAGAAACATAACTAGAACTTACCTTAAGTCAAATCATTAATCAAAACTTAGAAAAATTAAAACGCTAAGAGGAGAAGGAAGTCAAGAACCCTAATTCAAGAACGCAACAAGTTTTCTTCAATTCCAGCCCAGAAATGAACAAATTTCTCCATGAAATTCGTCACCAGGTATGCGGGATTTCACTAGTGGGTTCCTTTCATCCATTAGGTTCCTAGTTTTCAGTCAGTTTCTTGATTCCCTTATTATGACTAGACTGGGTTTCTTGAATGATAGAATTATTGGGTTCTTAGCTGTTAGAATGATCCAAATCAGATTAGTATGTTAATATTTAGTTTATTGCATGAATTCCAGAACCCTAGCTATGTATTTCTTTAGTTCTTGAATTACACATGCAAGGTCAGATATTTCAGTTATTCAGTTATACATGCCTCAGTTATTAATGCATCAATATCAGTTTAATTATTGCATTCTCAATTTGCATGTTCAGTTCGAGCTATCCAATAACTCACAGAAATTCAGTCATAATGTGTTAATTACTTAATCCATTGGGAGTAGCATAATACCGAGTTGGACTAGGGTTCAACGTACCCAAATAGTCCCAGAACTACTAGCCACATAGGTTGTAAGTCCCCTTTTCTGGGCATCATTTCAGTGATCACGCCAGCATGCCTCTATACCTCTGGCAGTGTATATTGGATCCTCTCGATGGGGACTATACATCGGACTCCACATTTAGTCCTTTAGTTTCAGTTTTGCTAGACTTAGCTAGGGACTGTCCCAGCATTTCTAGTCAGCTATAGGCTATTTTCAGACATAAATAGATTCAGCTTAGTATTGAGTTAATATCTTATTTGTATTAAACTCATCAGTTTCATTTTTCTCAGTTATAATATATGAGTATTCCCCATCCTTTTCATTTTATATATGATTTAGCTTCCGCATCAGTTATTATTATCTTTAGTATGCTCATGATTATGCCAGTAGGGTTAGCTTGGGGGTCAATTGTGGTCCTAGGTCCCGTGTCCGCGTTTCGAGGGTAGTCTCGGGGCGTGGCAAACATGGTATCAGAGCATTAGGTTTAAGTGTCCTAGGATGTCTGAAAAGCCGCACTAAGTAGAGTCATTTTTATGGGTGTGAAGGGCACCACATCTAATGAGTGGGAGGCTTCAAAGTGTTTTAGGAAATCTTCATTTTCTTGATACTCTTATCGAGCATAAGGTATGATCTAAATTCCATTCTAACTCGACTTTCTACGTTTCAGTGATCATGCCTCCTCGTAGAGCTAATGCTAGGAATGTGAATGCCAGGAATGCAAACGCAGCTCTTCTAGTCCCTAATCAAGAAGTGTTGAATGCAGAGTTCAGTAAAGCCATTCAGATATTGGCTCATAGTGTGGCCAACCAGAACAATCCATGTCTCGGGGGTAGTCTCGGGGTGTGCCAATACATATGCTTTCAAGTAAGACCTCACCACACATGAAACTTTTAAATACACTCATTTAGCACATCCTGAAAAGATCAAAAGTGTACGTGCGATGTTCATTGCAAGGCTCACATCAAAACACAGCTACTCAACAAAACATTCAAAGACATCACTCAAAAGTGCGACCATATTGATTTCATTCTCACAACACCAACACTCTACATTATTCTAATCTTGAGTACCATTCAAGAAATCGATATCGAACATAATCGATCCTCGAATCATTATCAATAAAAAATTCAAGCATTTCATGATTTTCAAAACTCAAGAAGGTTAAAATATTAAGAGAGAATGAAAAAGATACATTTAACAAAAAGAAACAATGTAATATAAACAAAAGTAAACTTATGCAATAATCCAAAACTAAAAGTAACAAAATACAAGGATAAAAGGGACTATTGGCTCAAAGGCCCTCACCCCACCAAAAAGAAACAAGCATTGTCCTCAATGCAATGAAAACTAAAATCACGAGAGGCTGAGATGGAGAGGTCCCCATGACAGGCTAAGCTTGTGAAGCACTCTGCTCTGGATTCTCAGGAATGGAAGCATCATTTGGGGCATCAATGTCCGGCAATAGGTGAAGTATCAATTGGGGCAACAGTTCCCATCACAACACTCAGAGGAATGATGAAGTCTAAAGATACTTCACTAGTATCAACCACTGAAGGGTCGCCAAAACAATGACCTCCTCGGTCTCCTGCAGCTCCATAGAAGTCCGTGCAATCCCATGTTCCTCTCTTCTCAACTTTTCCTCATCAGGCTTCTCGGCCAAATCATTCTCAACCCTCTCAACATCCGCATCCACATAAACATCAACACTCACAGCTATCTCAGGCTGCACACTAGGAGTAGGCTCACTACTAAGCATCTATAATGGCATAGAGATAGGTGCATCTGGTAGGGGGACCTCACCCCATAACATCAAGATGTTTGTGGACTGAAACTGAGTCACATCTGCTTGCAAAGTAACAAGATCACCCTTCATAGTGTCTAGCACACCAGAACTACCCCCGACCATCTCCTCGGTCTCTAGTCTTACTATGAGGTTCTCTTACCTCACATCATGGCTCTCAACCAACCCCTCATATCTACATAACTTGTATCTTAAAAGAGCCAAGGCCCTTTCAATAGCCCTATCAATAATCTTGGGTATGTCTGTCTCAACCCTTGAGGCTCTAACACCTGCCAGTTGGGTAAGGCTGCCTATATGATAAATCATCATCTAAGTCAAAAGTGGGATGACTAATAGGAGTGGGGGTATGCCTAGAAGAAACACCATTAATAGGCATATTAGTATCATGAATAGTAGTAGAAGAAGGAATAATAGAGGGTGTAGATATACCTGCCTACTCCACAGAAAGAGCATGTGTGTTGGCCTAAACAACTAGTGTAGTAGGATCAAGTACGAGCATATTGTCAAGTGGTGGCGGATTTATCCAAGCTGCATCATTCTGTAAATACTCAGCCTTAATCCTCTGAATGTCACTGGAACAGGCTGGTGTGATCCTCACATCAGGCTTTTCCGAAAGGGAACTTCGGTTCTCTCACACAATTGAGTAATGAGCACCGATAAAGAAATGGAGGTCTACTCTTGCCTAGCATGTAGCAACATCTACTCTACAATGATGGTACCAACATTGATCTCCTCCTTTTCGATGATAGTTCCCACTAGCACTGCCTTAGGGTGTCGAATGATTGATTTATTTTGGGACGTCATGATGTTGTTGCTTATATACCCGAACAAATATCGGGCAATAATTTTAGGTCATTCTTCTCTATCTTTGCAGCTTCAACAATCCATGATGGAGAAGACTCATCATATATCAATCGGGCTGGCAACCCCTTTAGGCAATCAAGATCTCGATGCATCCGGATCTGGTAGGTGTCAGCATGAGTAGACGAGGTGCATAGTACTGATATACCGTGAATTTACGATATTTTTAATACATTTCACTTAAGAGTTATGTGTATCTAGGGCTATATTATATTACGAATTAATGTTTTTATGTTATATTTGTAGGAAATAGGCTTGGACGTGAAAGTGTGAGATGACAGCTGAAAATATGCAGAAGGAGCCACCTACGGACCGTATGTCCAGTCACGATCCGTAGATGGGTGATGTAGATGGAGTATCAGGGAAGTCTGACCAAGTGTGGAACAACAGATACAAGTGACGGATCGTAGGTTGACCCACGGGCCATGCTGCACATCTGTCGAATGATTCAGAGAAGTTGAAGTTCCAGTACCTGATGAAATTCCTAAGTATGGAGCCACGGAAGAGGACCCACAGACTATAGGTCAACCTACGGGCCGTTCTACACGTCTATCAATTGTAACTGAGAGTGAAGGTTACAGCTTCTGCAAGAAAAAGTCTAAGTATAGACAAACGGAGGGTACTTACGGACCGTAGGTTGAACCACGCTCTGTCAATCGAAGTCATCGATCAAAGCCGCATCCAGAAAGTTTATTTCCTTATTTTGTTTCCTTTTTGTTTAGGACAAGTTTTTCTATAAATATGGTGTGTAAACCTCGTTTTTTGGGGTTAGACACCATTGCATACTTTTAGTTCTTGATAGTTTCTTGGGAATTAACTTGCAAACTTTGGCAATTTGATTTCCTAATTTCGATTCATAAGATTTTTGCTTTGGAATTCAATTCGAGATTTCAGATTTCTTCTACTCTAAACGTAAGTTCATGAATTCTCTTTACAACAATATGAATTGTGTTCTTTCAAGCATGAGTAGCTAAATTCACAACTAGGGTTGTGGGAACCATGAACAATTAACAACGTATGAATAATAACTAAGTAATTCTTGAATAGTGTTGATGCATATATTGGTAATTCTTTCGCTTAAAAGTCTTTTTAACAAGTGCACGCGTTAGAACTCGCCTTGTCACTACTTGCCGGACCAAGGAGGTAGTTAATAAGAAAAGAATTATAAACAGAGATTTAGTATGATACTATCTAATAGTCTAATGTCAATTGGTGCGAGGGTGAAAACTAAGCCATATATTGATGTGATGTCTAATCTAAGGTAAAGGTAAGGGATAGTAAATTATACACACATAGTCGGACCAAGGTGTGGGTTGAAGTTCCCTATTTGGAGGATCAATGATTTAGGGATACCTAACTTACCAACTTTGCATGTCAAAGACTAGGAAATGATTACTATTATTAGGATTACCGCGTTAAGAGCTTATGGGGAACACATACATCCTAGTTTCTCTCTCTTATTGATAACAACAAATCTTGAAATTTGCCCACTTGATACTTGATCAACAATCGGTTATTTGTTTCACAAATCCCTCCCTTCCCCCTTACATACTTGTCTCGAACTAAGTTGACTAAATGAATATAATAGTGAGTTAAGTTTAAGTCTAAACCATATTCCTCATGGTATCAAGCCTAACCTCCAAGTTGGGTTCTTTACTTGATAACGATCGCTTATACTTCTTTAGGGAAGTGTAATTTGAGCGTATCAAATTTTGGCACCGCTGCTGGGGAATAAGGCTTTTGGATGAAATTTAACTACATTATTGAACTTTAGTGAATTATTTCCTAATTTTACATTTTCTTTTGTTTTCGTTTTCTTTGGGTTTCCACTATAGTGTATGCCAAGTACACGGAGTCGAGGTGAACCATTGACCCCATACGATCCAGAGTTGAGAAAAACTTTAAGAAAGATGAATAATCAAGGGGTCCATAATAATCCAGTCATAGAGGAGCCTGAGTAACAAGTGAATAATAAAAATACTCAGGTTTAGGGTGATAATCTACTCGAAGAAGCATTGAGGGTGCAGAACCCACCTGAACCAAGATTGTGTGATAATTACAGTGGTCGACTTCAATACCATTGAATCTGAAAGACCTATTGTTCCCCCTCCTCTAACCTCAGGGCATAGATTCGTGGTGACTAACAATTTATTACAGATGCTTACAACAAGGGGTTTGTTCTCTGGTATGACTTCGGAAGATCTGCATGGGCACATGGCCAAGTTGATGAGTGTTTGCAAGAGTTGTGTGGGTCGACCAGAGTTGGACATGAATGTCATAGGTTTGAGAGTCTTTCCTCTATCACTGACAGGAGATGCTGCGATATGGTTTTCTGAGCTTCCGTACAACTCAATTCACACATGGGATCAATTGCACAATGTGTTCATGGCAAAGTATTTTCCGTTGTCCAAGAAGCTGAATCACAAGGACAAACTGAATAACTTTGTGGCACTACCTAAAGAGTCTGTGAATAGTTCGTGGGATAGGTTCACTGCATTCACACGAAGTGTTCCAAATCACCGCATTGATGATGAGTCACTGAAGTAGTACTTCTACAGAGGTCAGGATGAAAATGGTAAGGTTGTGCTTGATACTATTGTTGGAGGATCATATGGTGAGTGCACTTTTGAGGAGATCGCTGAGAAATTGGAGAAGATTTCCCGAAATAATAAAGCATGGAGCACTAGAAAGTCGGACACTAGAAGAAACACTTTTGCAGTTCAAGCTGCACTTAGTCAATCTGCCGATGACATTCGTGAGGAGATGGCTCAGATAAGGACAAATCTTGGGTTGGTGTTGAAGGATGCGAGCAGAGGTGCAGAAAAGGTGAATGCGATAAACTACTTAACTAGAACTCCACCACCACCAGTTGAGGAATGCTACTATGAGAAGGATGCTTACTTAGTGAATGATCAGACGGGGGGTTTCCGAGCCAACACCCAAGGTTCCAATTTAGATAATTGGTGCCAAAGTTAAGGAAATCAAGGTCAGAACTATGGTAACTACAATCGATAGGGTTAGTATGTCCGGGATTGGAACTACAATCGCGACAACAACTACAATCGGAACAACTATGGCAATAGAAACAAGAGAAGTGAGCCTTATGTTCCCCCTGCATATCGAGAATCTGGCAATAGGGAAGCTGGGGGTAGCATGTTGCGTATTGAGGATATGATGCAGAATATGATAAAGAGGTTTGATACGACTGATGAGAATGTGAAGGAGATGTGAAATGACTTGTCTGGAATTGGTCAAAAAGATGATGCCCATGCGGTGTCGATCAAGCAACTTGAGGATCAAGTGAATCAGTTGTCCACTACAGTAAACCCACGTCAGCCTGGCACTTTTCCTAGCAACACCATCCAGAATCTGAAGAATTATGGGCATTGTATGGAAAGCACTACTCGAGGGGGTAAACAGACCATTGATCCACCTATGTCTTCTGATGTTGAAATTGTGGGTGAAAAAGATGATGATGAGATTGAGGTTACTGGAGAGTCAAAAAATGCTATAGAAAAGGAAGCAGAGATTACCCAAAGAGTTATTTCCATGCCTAGACCTCCACTTCCATTCCCACAGAGGTTGGTAAAGAAGAATGAAAAAGGAAAATACCACAGGTTTATTACTATGTTGAAACAACTTTCCATCAATGTTCCGTTGATAGAAGCTTTGAAGAAAAATGCCTGGGCACGCAAAATTTATGAAAGATTTGGTGACTAAGAAGAGGGCCATCAATTTTGAAGCTGATGATAGGTTGCAACATTGCACTGCTATTGCTACTAGGTTGCTTGTGCAGAAGAAAGAGGATCCTGGTGCTTTCACTATTCCTTGTACCATTGGGTTATTGCATTTTGTGAAGGCGTTGTGTGATTTGGGTGCTAGCATTAATCTGATGCCATTGTCTATTTACAAGAAGTTGGATTTAAGGGCTCCAAAACCGATTGCGATGCGATTACTCATGACCGATAGAACTGTGAATAAGCCTATTGGTGTTCTCCAAGATGTACTTGTGAAAGTGGAGTCGTTTATTTTTTCGACAGATTTTTTGATACTTGATTGTGAGGTTGATTTTGAGGTTTCCATCATCCTAGGGAGACCATTCCTTGCTACTGGGCGTGCCTTGGTCGATATGGAGAGAGGGAAGATGAAGTTCTGATTTAATAGTGAAAAGGTAAGTTTTAATATCTGTAGGTCCATAAAGCAGGAAAGCAATCTCAAGTCAGTGTCAGTGGCGAATCATATTATGGAGCTAGGTTCTGATGTGTCTATTGAAGAGAGGTTGGGTGTTGATGCACTTGTAGCGGTAATGATGAATTTTGAAAGTGATGCTATTGAAGACTATGATGAATTAGTTGCAGTACTTGAAAGGTTTAAATTTCGTTCCAAACCGAAGAAATTGGAGTTAGATATGCAGAATCGCGAGTCTCTACCTGCAAAACTGTCTGTTGAAGAGGCTCCAAAATTGGAGCTAAAGGCGCTACCATCACATTTGAGGTATGTATTCTTGGGAGAGATGGTACTTTATCAGTCATCATTGCGGCCGATTTGAATGCAGTACAAGTTGAGGCATTGGTTTCTGTGTTGAAGAGGTTCAAACGGGCTATTGGGTGGACTATTGCAGACATTATTGGGATTCTTCCTGGCATTTGTTCTCATAAATTCCAACTTATACTGGATCACAAGCCTAGTATTGAGCATCAAAGGAGACTAAATCCGCCTATGCAAGAGGTAGTGAAGAAGGAAATCATCAAGTGGTTGGATGCTGGAGTCATTTATCCCATTGCAGACAGTAGTTGGGTTCGTCCTGTTCAGTGTGTGCCCAAGAAAGGTGGGATTATTGTGGTTCCTAATGCAAAAAACAAGCTTTTTTCCGATGCGGCCAGTGACTGGATGGATAGTATGCATGGACTACCAGAAATTGAATGCTTGGAAAGAAAAGAACCACTTCCCTATGTCGTTCATGGATCAGATGCTAGACCGCCTTGCTGGTAAGGGTTGTTATTGCTTTCTTGATGGTTATTCGGGCTACAATCAGATCTACGTAGCATTGGAAGGCCAAGAGAAGACCATTTTCACTTGCTCTTATGGGACTTTTGCCTTCAGACGGATGCCCTTTGGGTTGTGTAATGCTCCAGCGACCTTCTAACGTTGCATGATGTCGATATTTTCTGATGTGGTGGAGGACACTATTGAGGTATTTATGGATGATTTCTTTGTGGTAGGTGACTAATTTGATGGTTGTTTGGATCATTTGGCCGAGGTACTTAAACGGTGTGAAAAGTGCAATCTTATGCTCAATTAGGAAAAGTGCCACTTCATGGTGAAAGAGGGGATAGTTCTGAGTCATCGGATTTCTGAGAGGGGTATTGAGGTTGATAGAGCTAAAGTCAAGGTAATAGAAAATCTTCCACCACCTATCTATGTTAAAGATGTTATTAGTTTTCTTGGGCATGCAGGCTTTTATAGGAGGTTTATCAAGGATTTCTCCAAAATTGCACACCCATTGTGCAAATTGCTCGAAAAGGAGTGTAAGTTTGAATTTGATGATGCTTCTCTAAGAGAATTTGGAGAGTTGAAAGAAAAGCTAGTTTTCGCACCTATCATTATTTCACCGGGTTGGGGGAAACCGTTTGAAGTGATGTGTGATGCAAGTGGAGTGGCGCTTGGTGTGGTATTGGGACAGAGGCGAGAGAAGATTCTTCATCTTATTTATTATGCCAACAAAGCTCGAAATGTAGCTCAAAATAACTATACGATGACTGAATAGGAACTAGGTGCTGTGGTTTTCACATTCGAGAAATTTTGATCCTACTTGCTTGGTAATAAGGTCATAGTGCATACTGACCATTATGCATTGAGGTATCTGATGGCTAAGAAGGATGCAAAACTGAGGTTGATTAATGGATATTGTTGCTGCAAGAGTTTGGTTTTGAGGCGAAAGAAAGAAAAATGATGAAAAATTAAGTTGCCGATCATTTGTCCACATTAGAGAAGGAAGCTATGCTCAAGCTAGGAAATGGGGCTGAAATTAATGATGTTTTTCCAGACGAACATGTATTGGCTGCTTCTCATGATCTTATTCCCTAGTTCACATACTTTACTAACTACTTGGCAAGTGATCTGGTTCCATCAGATTTGTCTTTTCACCAAAGGAAAAAGTTTATGCATGATGTAAAGAAGTTCTTTTGGGATGAGCCTTGTTCTATATTTGTGTTGATGGGATTATTCGTCGTTCTGTGCCTGAGGTTGAGATGATGAGTATACTAGAGGCATGTCATTCATCGCCTGTTGGTGGGCGGTATTCAGACTATTCATAAAATCTTGTAGTATGGGTATTACTGGCCTACCATCCACCAAGATTCTCATGATTTCGCCAAGTTTTGTGATCATTGCCAAAGAGAATGAGGAATTTCAAATTGGTAAGAGCTACCTATGAATCTAATATTGGTGATTGAGTGGTTTGATGTATGGGGCCTTGAATTTATGGGTCCATTTTTGAGTTCACATGGGATGAAGTATATTCTTGTTGCGGTTGATTATGTGTTGAAATAGGTGGAAACAATTGTGCTTTCAAACAATGAAGGGAAAAGTGTCACCGCATTCCTGAAAGAGAGTATCTTCTCTAGATTTGGTACACCTAGGGCGATTATCAGCGATGGAGGTTCCCACTTTTGTAATAAATTGTTCAAGGCGTTGCTAGAGAAATATGGAGTCCATTACAATGTAGCCACTCCTTACCATCCGCAGTCTAGTGGGCAAGTTGAAGTGTCAAACAAAGAGATAAAGCAAATCCTTGCAAAGACTATGAATGCAGATAGAACTGATTGGTCAAGGAGGCTTGATAATGCTCTATGGGCATATCGCACCGCATTCAAGACTCCCATAGGTATGTCCCCCTACCAACTTGTATATGGGAAGTCGTGTCATTTGCCGGTAGAGCTAGAGCATAAGGTTGTGTGGGCGCTAAAGAAGTTGAATTTGGATTGAGGCGCCGCATCGAATCAAAGAGTGAATGATGTGAATGAGCTTGATGAGTTTCTCCTAAAAGCTTATGAAAGTTCAGCCTTGTACAAGGAGAAGATGAAAAAGTATCATGATCAAAAGATTGAAAAATGTGAATTTGTTGTGGGTGATCTAGTGATTTTATTCAACTCAAGACTGCGATTGTTTCCTGGCAAGCTCAAGTCCAAGTGGACCGGGCCATTCATAGTCACTCAAGTGTTTCCACATGGAGTGGTCGAGCTGGAGAACAAGGAGGGAACAAGGTTCAAGGTGAATGGGTAAATGATCAAAGTCTACAAGGGGAAGTTGGACAGTGTGCAAGAAGTCATTGAGCCCTATTACCTTGACGAAGTCTGAGTAATCAAGGGGCCTGCATCGTGCCGCGACATTAAATCGAGCGCTGCTTGGAAGGCAACCCAAGATGCACAATCTAGCCAACTATAGGTTTTTCTTTGCGATTTAGGAGTTTTCTTCGTTTATTTGAATTTTTGTAACTTTTTAGATAGGTGTTATATTTTTGTATTAGTGTTGGCTAGATATAGAATAGGGTCCGTGTCTAAAAAATGTCTAGAAAATGTAAAAAGAAAGTCCTAATGGTTGCTACGTGTGCAGGGATGAAAAGTTGAATCTGCAGAAAAAGGTTGTGCAGAGGTCTACATACCCCATCGACGGTCCGTGGGTCCATCCACCGACCGTGAATGACGTCCGTAGATCCCCAGGTAAGTTTTCCAAAATCTAAGTGTCAGAGTGACCTACGGTCCGTAAGTCGACCCACAGACCGTAGACGGGGTCTCGTGGGTCCAAAACCTAGGGTTTGCCCGACCCGACCCGGACATCTTATAAAATAAAACCCCCCCTTTTTTAATTCACTTCTTACATTCAAAACTCCCTCCCAACCGTTTTTAACCCTTTCCTCTCCCACAATCAATCCATTTAACCCATATCCTACAGATCATTCCCTATTCACTTCCCCAAATTCCCACATCACTCTTGTCCCTTCCAAATCCCTCATTTTCTATTCCTCAACGACTCCACTGTCCGAGTTCGGTGTCAAAGTCTTGTGAAAGGGTCTAGAAGTTTAGTGCACCACACACTCACCCACTTCGATTTATTGAGAGGTAAACGACTTCACCCTGACTTTTAATTTACTGTTCATTGTTGTGTTATGAAGTCACGAAGTTGTAACTTGACCTTGGGTTGTTATGATTGTTAATTTCATGGTTAAATGTTGAATTGTATGCTAGAATAGCCCTTGGTATGATGGTATGTGAGTGTGAAGTTTATTACAACGAACTAAATCAGGGAAAAAGGTCTAAATGGATGTTTTGATTTAGGGTTCCTAATTTGGTATGTTAAAAAGTCAAATTGTGAGTAATCAGAACCCTAAGGATGACAAACTACTATATAATGTGGTGAAATGCATGATTAGACCTAGGTTGATTGATTGATTTGTTGAAATAATGAGTACAAAATGAGGCATGTCTGAAACCTAGCAAATACCTAACCCACGAGATCCCGTCCACGGACCGTAGGTCAACCTACCGACCATTGGTCGGGTCCGTGGGTATGTTGCACATGAAATAGTCACCAAGTGTAGAACCACAGAGGTGGACTACGGTCTGTTGTTCCAGCGATGGACCATTCTACACATCCGTGGTTCACATCAAAGACCCAACTTCTGGGAACTCTGACCCACGGAGGGGACCTACGGACCGTAGGTGAACAGTTCAGCTACTGTCCAAAAAAAATTCAGTTTTTGTTTTGGTTCGGTTCTTGTTCTAAATTTTTTCCAAGTGTGTTATTTGCTTGTTTTAGTACTAACTAAGCTTCTACAGGTACTATGGTCCCCAAGCAAGCTCCGACCTATGCTGCGAAGGGAAAGTCCAAGTCTGTGGCTCCTTCCTTCCAGCTAATTGATGAGGAAACTGATGTGGAGTACCTTCCACCTCCTATCAAGACATCCCCCACTGCTCCACACAGTACATGGCAGCAAGCCCGACTAAAGAGTACCGATGTGGTCACTGCCCCGTAGTATGATGAGGAGGCAACACCGATCGGATCACCGGATGGCTCTGAGTCCACATTCGGCTCCTGCGTCAGTTCTAATGGCATCACCACCTCATCTTCTAAGGCTGATAGTCCAGATGACATTCCATTACTCCCAAGTACCGGTCCTGTACCAGTTGCTGATGAGCCCAATCGATGGTGTGTGAGTGGTTAGTATCAGATATACAAAGAGTGAGAAGGAGAAGATGGCACGACTTGTCACCGATGAGCGTTGGGTTCTCACAGGATGCCTCCACATCGCGCCCACCATCCACACTCTCTTTCAGCGGCATATGTGTGAATGGATGGCTCGTAGCCCAAGGTCCTTCAGTGAGGAGATAGTTAGGGAGTTCTATGATTCCTACGCCGCCACCCACAGAGGATCAATTGACAGATGGGCCAAGCCCATCGCCCAGCCTCCACTCACGGCTACACTAGTGTGCGGGTTTTCATTTGACAAATCCGAGAACATTCTCAGTAGGTTCCTCTACGGTCCAGGCCACACTCTGCCATTCAACACGGCCGAGCTCAACTATCGCATGGACATCGTTCGGAGTGGGGAATTTTAGAGGAGTGACGAACATAGGGAGTCCCTTTTATGCTGGTTAGCTCGTTATTTTGTAACAGACGGAGAGCGTGTTGAGTGGGTTCGCACCTCCAACTTGGGTATCAAGAAGGCCACCTTGAAATTTGCGGCCAAGTTCTTCTGGTTGCTGGTGCAGAACCGTGTGTCCCCTACTCTTCACATGGGACCGAACATTTATGGTTACAATGCTCATTGCTGGGTTGGAGGTCGACTTTGCCTGCATATTGATTGCAAAGATACATGAGAGGGTCTTCAAGGCCACCACCACCTTTCCTTTCCCATGCCTCATCTTTCAGCTTTGCAGGGATGCTGGAGTACCAGCTTGGCACTGTGACCAGTTGCTTCAGGTGACCAAGACCCTAGATATCAGCCTGATTCCTGATAAGGCCAATGTAGCTACACATCGCAGGGAGCCGCAGGTTGAGGTGCAACCTTTGGACAATGATTTTGTAGAGAATGTGGAGCAGATGCAGGATGATGACACTACCCCTCCAGATACTACAACAGAGGCCCAGGCTCCACCATCTCCGATCGCTAGTCAGGCCCATAGCTCATCCAGAGCCACTTACTCTTCGGGGTCCACCGCCATCCCTCTAGTTTGAGTCCACAGGCTAGAGGTGCAGATGGCCACTTTACTTTAGCATGTGAGGCGATGGATGCAACATGCTATAGCAGAGTCTGAGGTGAGGGTTGAGCAGTGGATAAAGCATAAGATTGACTAGATGGTCCAATCCGTTCATAGACGCCTAGATCCCTTTGAGTTACGAGTCTTGGACAGGCCTTCCCCGACTATTGAGCTGACCACCCTCAAGACGGAGATACAGAGCCTCCGTGCTGATAATGTTGTACTTCTCGCTCCCCCAGAGACTAAGCCAGAGTCTGCACTTGAGGCACAGATTGATGTGGTGATGAGTGCCCTATTCGGAGATGGTATGCCACCGCCAGATTCATCACGTACTGCTGTGAAGCCCCCTACCTCCCGCTCCAGTCGTACTTCTGATGATACTGAGGCTGGGAGAGCGAGCAAGAGGGAGCGCCAGCAGACTGAGGCGGTCCAACAGGCATCCATAGTCGACGAGGAGTTGAGACAGCAGCGGACTAGAGAGATAGGTGTTGGTGCATCTATCAGTGTGATATTGATGGTGCGGTGAGAGTTGATGATAGAACTATTGAGGGTGCTGAGAGGGTAGATGGGAGCTCTACTAATGGCGTTCCGAGTGTTGATCTAGTGGGATCTAAGAAACCGGACCCACCCACTGCTTGAGTGGTCTTCGCCGTATATGCGCCACAGGTTTGCTTCATCTGATCTTTTGCTTTGTATTTTTTTGTGCATTGGGGACAATTGCACTTTCTTTTGTTGCGGGTGGGGTAAATGGATTGTGAGTGATAGGGTGAAGTCTGAGTAGCCCAAATCATAATCAACTCTTGGGGTTTTCTTGCCTGTGTTCTTTTTCCCCAAGAGACTGTTTTAATTTATGTTGAACCGGCATGTTTAGGAATGTATATGTAGGAGTAAGTAGAAAAATGAAAGCATGATGGGATGAAAAGCATGAGAAAAATAATCCCTGTCCAAAAATGTTGAATTGTGCTAAATTTATAGTCTTGATGAGTTGAATGTGTTGTATCTCAATGTGACATGATAAGAACTGACTTGACCTCATGACTTAAGCTAAAACTTGAACTGGGTAATCTGATAATCTGATAATGAAACAATGTGCCAAGAGTGTGTGAGAAAAGTTGAATGTTCAGACAATAATTGCCAATCTAGAACTTGCCCTGTTGGTCCTGCTAAGATGATTTAGGCTAGAAGTTGGGAAGTGATCATAGAACCTTGTTCAAATTAGTCCACTTAAGCGTAAAATGATCCACCCAAATACAATCAATTTTCCCTTTGATCCAAATATTTGAACCTAAAATAGAAAATTTCTTTTGATTCACCTAACTCACCTTCCCTAAAATAACCTTTTTGTACCCAGGTCCCTCATTGGACATGTGCACCTTGACTTTGGCCAAAAGGCTAAGTTGAGGGTAGCTAATGCAAAAAGTTACCTCAATCTTGGCCCTGGTCCGACATCGGATATTGTGCACCTCAATTAATATAAATCCATAAGTTGAGGGTGGCTATGAAAGAGGAAACCGAAAGAAAAAAGGGTATGAAAAGAGTTTTGTGTTCAAAAGAGAAAAAGAAAAGATAGAAGATGATGTGACTTTGTGGAAAATAAGCAAAAAGATGATAAATAAAAATGATGAAAAATAAAGAAAAATAAAGTGAAAGAAAAAAGAAGAAAGTGAAAAATAAGAGCCAAAAAGTCAAAAGTCACATCCATGTTGAAAAGAGTCAAGGGAAAGAAAGTAAAATGAAAGGATGTCAAAAATAGGTTGAGACAAGAGTAAAAAGCCAATGTAATTTCAAGGAGGGTAGAAAGTCACTAAACAGTACCCAAATGTACCACACCTGACCGTTAAGCCTACATTATAAGCTAAGAAACTCCTATAGTAATCCTAGCAACTAGTATGGAGAGTCTAAGCAGTGAAAATAAGGGAAAGCCTATGGTATTGAACACTAACTGTACTTGAAGTCACTTCTGAGCGTTAGTGTTGAATGAATCCTAAAACTCAAAATTCGTATCTTCTATGTGAAAAGGATTTCGTTTGAAGTGAGGACACTAGTAACATTGTCATAAAGTTGGTACCTTGGTGATAGTGAAAAAAGTGTATGTTGTGTTGTCTATTGGTCGATCTTTGTCATATCTTGATCCTCATGAATTAACTTGTTGAGTCTAAAAGAAAATATTTGCGCTGAAAAAATGGAATGGATTGAAATAGCAATGTGATTGCTTGAGTTTCTATGTCTGCTTCTACACAAGTATCGTTTAGATTTTAGTGCGTCACTTGAGAACAAACAACGAGTTTAAGTTGAGGGTGTTGATATACCGTGAGTTTACGGTATTTTTGATACATTTCACTTAAGAGTTGTGTGTGTCTAGGGCCATATTGTATCAGGAATTAATGTTTTTGTGTTATATTTGCGGGAAATAGGCTTGGACGTGGAAGTGTGAAATGAGAGCTGAAAATCTGCAGAAGGAGCCACCCACGGAGGTGACCTACGGACCGTAGGTCCAGTCACGATCCGTAGAAGGGTGGCATAGATGGAGCATCAGGGAAGTCTAACCATGTGTGGAACTACAGATTCAAGTGACGGATCGTAGGTCGACCCACGGGTCATCTTGCACTTCCGTCGAATGATTCAAAGAAGTTAAAGTTCCAGTACCCGATGAAATTCCTAAGTATGGAGCCACGGAAGAGGACCCACGAACCATAGGTCAACCTACGGTCCGTTCTGCACGTCCGTCGATTGTAACTGAGAGTGAAGGTTCCAGCCTCTGCAAGAAAAGTCTAAGAGTGGACTAACGGAGGGGACCTACGGACCGTAGGTCGACCCACGGTTAGTAGATCGAAGGCGTCGATCAAAGCCGTGTCTAGAAAGTTTATTTCCTTATTTTGTTTCCTTTTTTTAGGACATGTTTTTTCTATAAATAGGGTATGTAAACCTCATTTTTGGGGGTTACACACCATTATATACTTTTAGTTCTTGATAGTTTCTTGGGAATTAACTTTCAAACTTTGGCAATTTGATTTTCTAATTTTGGTTTATAAGATTTTTACTTTGGAATTCAATTCGAGATTTTAGATTTCTTCTACTCTAAAAGTAAGTTTATGAATTCTCTTTACAACAATATGAATTGTATTCTTTCAAGCATGAGTAGCTAAATCCACAACTAGGTTTGTGGGAACCATGAGCAATTAACAACGTATGAATAAGAACTAAGTAATTCTTGAATAGTGTAGATGCATGTATTGGTAATTCTTTCGCTTAGAAGTCTTTTTAATGAGTGCACGCGTTAGAACTCGCTTTATTGCTACTAGCCGGACCAATAAGGTAGTTAATAAGAAAAGAATTATCAACAGAGATTTAGTGTGATACTATCTAATAGTCTAATGTCAATTGGTGCAAGGGTGAAAACTAAGCCATACATTGATGTGATGTCTAATTTGAGGTAAAGGTAAGGGTTAGTAAATTATACACACGTAGCTAGACCAAGGTGCGGGATGAAATTCCCTATTTGGAGGACCAATCACTTAGGGATACCTAACTTACCAACTTTGCATGTAAAATTTTAGGAAATGATTACTATTATTAGGATTACCGCATTAAGAGCTTATGGGGAACACATACACCCTATTTTTATTCTCTTATTGATAACAACAAATCTTGAATCCTGCCCACTTGATACTTGATCAATAATCAGTTATTTGTTTCACAAATCCCCCCCCCCCTTACATACTTGTCTCAGAAATAAGTTGACTAAACGAATACAATAGTGAGTTAAGTTTAAGTCTAAACCATATTCCTCATGGGATTGACCCCAACCTCCAAGTTGGGTTCTTTACTTGATAACGATCCCTTATACTTCTTTAGGGAAGTGTAATTTGAGCGTATCAAGTATTGTGTTAACCTCACCCTCATGACTCTGAGCCATAATTCTCCGTACTTCCACTTCCTTCAAGGGTTTCCAAATAGTACGATTTCTCTTCCTTGGTAGGGCATTAGCATAAGCGTTGTTGAACTCCCTAACCCATTTGGGCACATATGGTTGTCTGGGGTTTGTGAACTGCTCAAACTTATGAAATTTGATAGTTTCCATATAGTACGGTAGTCACTCATGAATCCATTGGTCGAGTGCCTACGCTCCTCCATAATAGTTTGTTCTCCCTCTACCTTGAGCCGATTTAATGCCCTTGGACTTATGATTGGGAGAACATTGGATCTTGTGGAGGCGATGCTAACTTGGAGCAAATATTCACCTTGTTTGAGGCAATATGTTTCTGAATTCTATTATCCCCGTTGGTAGGGGTCTATGGATTGGATTATTGAGCACAAGGAGCCTCTATGGGAGCCTATTTTAGGACCTTGAGACTATGTAAGGCCCTTGGACCTATGATTGGGAGAACATTGGATCTTGCGGAGACAATGCTAACTTGGAGCAAATATTCACCTTCTTTGTGGAAATATGTTTTTGAATTTTACTATCCCCGCTGGTAGGGGAATGCGGATTGGATTCTTGAGCACCAGGAGCCTCCATGGGATCATTAATGGATATTCCCCTGTGCTTCTTGAGAAGAGGAGGAGAAGGAGAGTCTTTGTCTGACTCTATGTCAAATTGCACCACCTGCTTTCCTATTGTACGTTCCATAATCTGTAAAGCACACATTCAAACATAGGTGTGAAGGTTTGTTAAAATCAAACTCATTCAGAACATAATTCAATGATTACCTTGAGGCTCGCTGACTAGGAAGGCGGATCACCTAAATGGATAGGCAAACTCTGGCGAGCTCGCCGAATCAGACAGTGGCAATTTTAAAAGGGATAAGGCACCTAGGGTGGAGTCAATTCCAACTCAGCGAATTGTTGAGTTGATTTTGGTGGGTTAAGACAAGTACAGTGAAAATGACAGTGCAATTTGAAAAAAAAAACAGGCATCAAAGGCAAATGTCCACTCCCACTCGGTGATTCACTAAGTGGGTTCGGCAAACTAAGACAAGCTCGCCGAATGGAACAATTCCCAAGGTAACATATATTCTAAAGAAGGTGAGCTGGAGATTATTCATTGATTCGCCTAAGCTCCTTAGCGAGCTAAGACAAGCTCGCCAAAAAGAAGATGTTCAGCCTAGTGCCTAATTTTTCAGCTAAACCCAACATACCTAACAAATTAAAGTTTCCCAACATCAATACAACCCATATATATGCTTATCTACCCATGGGTACTCAGAATTTCCCTGGATATTGCTAAGTATTACTCGAATTGATGATTTGCCCTTAAGAAATTTGGCATTATGTCTATAATTGGGCATAACCATGTAATTGGGTTAACACTAGGTTACTCAGACTTACACCCACATCAAATTAGGCTCAGACCCATCATTTATATCATTTCAATTTCACAAATTAACCAACACATTCAAGATTAACATTTTTTTGGCAACACACCGGGAAATAACTCATGGACACAGTTCAATACGCATAATATAAAGCTACCCGCTAAAATCTAACAATAAATACCATCCAATGGCTTCAAGACCATACCTAAAATGCAATTTAAAGCTTAAAATGATCAACAAAATTGAAAACCAACCTTAAGTTTAAGTTACAATCGAGAATAATTAGAGAAATGGGGTTGGGTTGACAGCGATGCCAAGAAAAAGAACTCGTCAAACTTTGAAATTGTGCACTAAAGGCTCATAACCACTCAAATGATGCAATGCAAGAAAAATGAGAAGAAAAGGCTTAAAGATATCAAAGGGTTTTCTTTTAGAATTTGAAAAGATCCTTGGCCTTTTTATTTTCGGCCCGTTAGACGATTATGAAAATTTTGCCAAACGTGTTGGGCCAATGGCCAATTGGAACTCAAGCTCGCCAAACATGCATGAACAAAACACCAAACTTGAAGGCTGATTCAGTGGACCCAAAGGAGTCTGCATAGTGCACTTCGGTGGATCACCATTTGGAGCTCAAAGCACCTTAATTGACAGTGCACTTTTTTACATGTTCAAGCTTAGAAGGCGGACACAAATGAATCCATTCAATACCTTTAGCGGATCACTATTTAGGTTTTATTATCGCCTAATAATCCCTTTATCAAGGTTTGAACTTCTTCTCAATTGGCACTCACAAAGCACATTATTGAAAGCAATAAAAACAAAAGTAAAGACTTGGGTTGCCTCCCAAGAAGCACCTTATTTAATGTTGTAGAACGACATATTCCTCAATTTCTCAACATTCCTTTTTGGGATTTAGGATGGTGTCACTAGGCAACGTTCCCTTTTCCTTGGATTGAGCTGAGTGGAGATCTGGCATAATTGGGTCTCCAGCTACTTCATAGACACCAAATGAGAACTCACCATTTTGGATAAAGTGGATAAGTCATTATTCAATTCCTTCAATACTTTTTCGGACCCTTAAACCTTGTTGAAGATCCTTGTAAGAATTTCCTCAGTTCAGTTTCCTTCTGACCCAACTGGGTCTTTTGGTCATTGACGATCATATGGAGGCACATACCTATCTTTGTCAACCTCCCTATCTCTCCAATTTCCACCTTGCTAATCTTTCCAACCATTATCTCTATCCTTGTTCCAACCTTGGTTCTTATCTTACCATTGATAAATTGTGTGAGAATTCCCCATTTGCTTTCCAAAATATTGAACTTTCTCATTGTATAATGCCTCAAACTTGGCATCATTTCGGGAATTTTCCACTGTTTGTTCCAACCATATTGACTGACTTAAGTCCACCTCTCATGACATGTTAGACAACAAATTGAGTTGGGTCATCATTTTGGCCATATTTTCATCTTGTTCATTATCTCTCTCGATTTGCTCTTTACTCAAACTCAATTGTAGAGTAGACACTTGGTCTTCTCTAGTATGCCATACTCAGTTAACTTTAATCATGTGATCTAGCAACAAAGCAACCACATCATACGGTTGTCTCATTAATCCACCTTAGACTAATTGATCAGCCACACCTTTATTGACTAAATTAAGACTGCAATAGAAGTATTGCAACAGTAAGTTGTCCGGAATGCCATGTGTCGGACATTGCAAAAGTAGTTTCTTGAACCTTAGCCAAGTCTCATGTAAAGCTTCACTTCCAATATGCTTGAAATTTTGGATCTGGGTTTGATGTTTAACTATCTTTGAGGGTGGAAAGAATTTGTCCAAGAAAGCATCATTCAACTCCTCCCACGAAGTGATAGAATCATTTGACAATTCTGCCCACCATTTTGTAGCTTTACCTATTAAAGGGAACGGGTATAGCCTTAACCTTACGGACTCTTGAGAGAAATTCTTGAACACAAATGATCCACGTACCTCTATAAAATTTCTAAGGTGTTCATGGGATTGTCATGATCTAGGCCCCTAAAAATTTTTTTTAGTTGGAGCAATTGTTGCATTGTTCCAAATTATGAGAAACACAACCCTCCCGACTGTGAGAGGTGTCTGGATGAATCCTGTAGTTTGAACAATATTCATATACATATCATTCAGTCACCCATATTTTCATTTTGACCATAGTGACTATTGTTGTCACTACCATGGTCACTCATTGTATTGGACCTGCAAACCAGCCAACAACAACACCAAAACAGCAATCTAGTACAACTAAACGAATTTACAAACTAACTTCTTAAATGGAATTCTCAATAACCATCCCCCACAGCGGTGCCATTTTTTTTATCATGCTCAAATGTCCTCTTTAAAAGCAATTAAAATGGACAACAATCGTAGTCAATAAAAACTTAATGAAGATTCGAAATCAAATGCCATACAGAATGGTATATCATATAGATTTCTTATCAAGAAATCTGGATTGTAAAATTGCTCATTTGTAATAGTAAGAACAAGTGGGTGGATGATTCCACCAATTTAATAAAAAAGATTAGGTTAACAATTATCACAATTAAACTACAATTACAAAAATCTCAAGAATTAACAAGCAATCTATGGGTGCGGGGATTAGAAATTGATGTCACATAGGGGTAACTATGTTGCTTTATAGTGATGAACAATCATGAATAGTTTAAGTCATCTTTAAAGATACTAATCTTCTTCTAATTAATCTCATATCATCCTTGCATCGAATATATTTTTAGTCTTATCTTTATGCCAATCTAAACAACCCAATACCTTACTCTATTCTTTCTTTCGATGTAGAAATAGGAAAAATAGATTCGATCCATAACCACTATTTTCAAGCAAGTTAAAGATATCAAACCTAAATTGCTAGAATTGGACTAATTACCCACTCCGGTCAATCTCTTTCGAGCATCGACCGAAGATCGAAAGTAGGAATTAAGTTTGCAATCTTAACCCATAAATTAATCCCATACTACTTAGCCTAAATTCATGTATGAACAATAAAAAAAACATAGCATAGCACAATACCCACTATATTAAATCAACACCCACCCCCATAATTGTACCCCTAGATCTTGGGGTCTTAGCCACGCATCACAAAAGGCAGAGAAATTATACCTACCATGAAATTACCATGGGTAGCATGAAATTAAGCAACTACAAACAAACTCACTTTGGATTCAACATCAATTTGTTAAATTCAAGATTACAGTTTAAAAATCTCAGAAGCTAGAAAGTGTTCTTTACAAAGTACAAATATTTCTCTCAAAACTCAAAATATTTCTCACTCTTTCTAATCCCCAGAACTCTCTTCATTTCACTCTCTTTTGCGCTATTTATAGTTTCCTAAAATTTGGCCCAAAAACTCAATGCGCGTCTCATTCGATGACGTTAGTCGGGCTCACCGAGCTCGTTTAGTGAATCATCTCTTGTGTTTTAGCTCACCTTCTCATGCTCTAGGCTTTAGGTGTTTGAACCCTAGTCAGCGAACTCGTTTAAGTATGCCTTTCACATTTGGAAAATCATCGAGTACCACATTGGTTTACATTTTGAGAATTCAATTTTTCTCCTTGCATTGCCATTTTCGGTAACGATCAACAAGGTCACCTTTCTCATTTAGTACATTGCCTTCTATTTTGGAGTTCGCCGACCTGTCTCACTAGATACAAGTGTTGTGCACTGTTATTTTGGGCAAGGTCATGCACACTAGGTAATCTGCCTCTCTCGTTTGGCGATCAAGATTGTATAGTTTGCACTACTTCTTGCATTTTTGGCCGTTCTTTCAAATATCAACCCTTTCCTTGTCCATTAGCCTTTATAGCTACAAATCATCAACATATCATCAAAATAGGAAAAAGTTAGGCATTGAGAACACTAATTATTGAGCTAAATAGACCTCAAATGAGTGCAAATCTACCATGCATAATCATTCCTTCTTTAATGGAACTAATTTATACATAGATCAAACATTCAATAGCAAGAGTGAGTTGCAATTATATTTATCCAAAGTGGCGGTGAGGAAGTCTTTTAATTTTGCTACAGTAAAGAGTTATACTAAATACCTAAAAGTGAAATGTGTATCTCGTATTTGTACGTGGATGTTGCGGGAAAGGAAATACGAGTGTTCAGAAAGATATCGTATCCACTAGTACAATGGTGGTGAAATTTGTGGTATTGAACATGGATCAACAACCATAGAAAATCTTGACCAAAGTCACTACGTCGCTTTGTGGGAATCTGTATCGCGATGGCAAGAGTCCAAATATTAAAGAGATTCATAAGGTTATTTTTAGTCTTTTTTTTTGTTGTAGTCCAAGCTATTGAAAATGCTGGAAGAGAGGTTTGATTACTAGGGAAATGGTCCGAGGGACAACAGAGCACTGATATTAATGCTTACCAGCTTTTTCCTATATGATCGACACTCTAAATGTTGGTTTTAGCTATTGTATCATATTAAATGAGGATATTCATAGATTCATGTATTACTTATTAGATTTCGGTGCTTGCATTAGGGGATTTTTTCAAAAGAGAAAGGTAATTATTGTTGATGACACTCATTTATATGGTTAATATGAGGGCGTGCTACTAAGCGTAATTGCACGAGATACGTAGAATCATGGTTATCTAATTATCTTTTGTGTCGTGGACAAAGATAGTGACGTGTCTTAGACGTTATTTTTGGGAAGTTAAAGGAGATTGCGGTTGATAAATGAGATTTGTGCTTTATTTTTGATAGACACAAGAGCATTGAAAACAGTATTGTAAAGGTTTACATTCATGATCATCACAATTATTGAATGAGGAACCTTGATAAAAATCTCCAGGTAAATCATAGGTAAATCATCACTGTGGATATTCCCTCTATCTATACTACAATGCGGCAAAGGCATATTCTTTGGAGGAGTTCAACGATTATTTTGCAAAATTAAAGAACAATTGCCTCAAGCCAACCGTCGTTCTTGAGCATGAAGTTAGTTTGAGAATTAGAGTAGGGGCACATTTTCTAGGCAATAGGTATAATGTGATGACCACATATAATGTTGAGTCACTTAACGCTATGTTGATAGATGAGAGACAGTAGCATGTGGCATCCATATTTAATTCTATTGCTAAGAGGTTTGGAGAATGGTTCAGGGAGAGGCATATATATACCTCAAATCAAAGGGTAATAAAATGGTGCCAGCTACAAAAAGAATCATAAGAGAAAAACGATTGAGGGAGACTCCTTGAATTTGGAGAAGATTATCGAGAAAGACAACCAATTCACCGTGTTCGGCACAAGTTCTACTGCTAATGTGAACCTATTAGAAAAGTCATGTTCTTGTAGGGAATATGACTTGGTCAAGATATTCATGCGCTCACGCGATGACTGCTTTGCGATCGAAGCATGGCAATGAGTATGGTATGAGCATTTATGAATACTCTTTTCCTTTGTACAAGGGTGAAGCATATCTCCTTGCATACTCTGAATCTATTAATGTTATCCCTCTTGAGTCGGAATGATGTGTGCCACAAGAATTCCTAAACCTGAAGATTTTTCCATCCCTTGTCGATACCAACCTTGGAAGGAAGAAAAGAAAACATGCCAAGGGCGTTGGTGAGAATTTCAAGAGCAAGAGGAGGAACAAATATTCAATTTGCAAGAGACCTGGACACAAGAGAACCACATGAACAACAAAAAATCTTAGATAGGCCTGACTTACTTTTCTATTGTAATCAACATGCTGGAGAGCTCAAGCTATTGTATTTTGGACCCCTACATTTTTGTCAATTTTGTGTTAATTATTATCGACTCTACTCATGATCTAATATCGATCAGCCAAAAGATGGCATAAATTTTGTACACTATCTATTAACATTTTGTATCGACTCTATTGGTTGTGTATCGAGGTGTGTATTATTGATAAATAGAAATTCATGTTAGTAATGAAATAGTTTTAATGCATGAATATCTAAATAGTTTTCATGCATGCTATTTTTAATGAACCAAATCAAACGATACATAATAAATAGTCCATGTATAAAATATCCAAACATAACAAATACAAAGATTACTTAGATATACACCCTAAATGACCCCTTAAAAAGATTTCGAAAAAACATATGATGACATTGAAAAAAATAGCAATTTGTACTTTGTTATTGTTATAAAACTTTAATATTTGACTATTCTCACTGTTGGTCATAATATATAGACCATTTAGACAATCAATGTTTTTTCATGTTTGTGGTTTATGTTATATGAAAAAATATCTACACTAGATCATTAGTAAGGTTTATAGGGTTGATATCATGGTCTAAATATGATTGATACCACACCTACTAGAATATGGTACTTATCTATAGACCATAACTAGTATAATTTAAAAAGGAGAATAATTAATTAATAAAAAATACATTATTGAAATTTATTTAATTCAACAAGTTTATACAAGTCATGTGATCATGTAAGGATCCACGTAAATTGGGGATGGACATTACCGATATACAAGAAAGAGTTGTGGTTATACAATCAACATATTCATAATAGTGTTCGAGAAAGAGTAAATATACTAACACAAACATTATATTATAAATAGAAACAAAAACTAATTAATTTTTGTGGGAAAACAATCACATATTATGTAACAACTCGGGATTTGGAAAAGGTAGGGGAGGTTAACGAACAAGTTCAAATGCCTAAAACCAGCCATGAACCCTTAAAGGACGCCTAAACAGTCCGTTTAGGGGTTTACTGGCCATTTAGGGGTAGTGGACTGGCCGTTTAAGGCAACCTTGCAGAGGGTCACCTGTACGGTTCCCTATACGGCCAGTGGTGCCTTATACGGACCGTTTAGGGGTCCATATAGGTGACCCGTCAATTTTTAAGTAAAGGCTATTTTAGTCTTTCTAGTATATGTTTAATACCTAATCTATGGCATGTTAACCCCTATTCTAAGTTATATATAAGTGATTTAAGACCTAAAATTAACCTCTCTAAATCATTCTCCTAAATCATAATTTTCCCTCCAAGTTCATCCCCAAAATCCTCTCTAAAGCTATGGAAGAAGAAGCTCAGGCTTTACTTCAATATCTCCAATTCACCATAGCTTTAAGTCCTTGATCACTAAGGTATATTAGTATTCACCTTTAATGCATGAATTGAACTAATAAAACAATTTTAAGTTGAATTCATATGAACCCATATGATCCATGATTTTAGACTATGAACACATGATGAAGTTTATGAACTATGGAAGATGAAATTATGAAGATATGCATGTTTTTACGAAGTTGCTATAAATGTTTTGAGGATGCTTTGAGAGTAAAGTATAAATTTTGTTGTGAAAGGTTTTCTCACATACTACTAAAAACATGATTGTGAAAGATTTTCTCACATCAGAATTCATAAGGTTGAAAGGTTTTCTGATTAACGTCTCAAGTACACCTCATATAATTCTAGGTGTAAACGATCATTAACTAGTATAAAACTCAACGAAGAGTTGGGGTCAAACCCATAGGGAGTGATACGTGTTAAAATTAAATTATGAAGTGCAAACGTGGTTTAAGCGGTTATAGGTATAGAAATTATCAAAAACATATAAATAAATCTAAAAGGGTGACAACGAATATTATTAACAAATAATAGTTGAAGCAAGAATGAGAACAAGGGAAACAACAATATTAAGAAGAATTCGCGGGATGTGATTGTTTATAAGCTACTTACGCTATATGGGTAATTGAAATTTAACAATAACTTGCTGAATTATTGTGGGTAGGCAGGACTTTAAATGAAATAGTTTTCTCTGAAACAACTATTACGGTTCAGGTGATTTCTTTCTTTCGAACATTAACAAGCTTAACAAGATAACCAGCCCACAATCTTAATGCATCCACTCTCTCGAGCGGAACCCATATTGACCCAATACCCACAAATCATTAATAAAAAGCTTTGGTTCCAAAACCTCTCTCTCAAGCAAGCCAAGAACTCCAAATTAGAATTGCATTTGCAACTACAATTCATAGATTAAAACTCAGCTAAAGATTAAACCCACATTAAAACAACAATTTCATCATCAAACAACAATACCCATAGGATAATTAGATAAATAAACACATGATCACACCCCAAGAATTGGGGTTTTAGCTACACATCATAAAAATAGAGAAACGATTACAAAATACATTAGTCATGATCTGGGTAAAGGTTCTCAAGTCTTTACAAAGGTCCAAATTGAGTAAATTCAAAAGACCCACTTGCAAATCTTCAAGTTTGAGCTTCAAAAGCTTCAAACTCTACAATGGAACTCAAAAACTAAAAGAAAACTCTACTGAATGATCGCATGATGCTAAACCTTTATATCAATTTTCAATTTATAGTTGCCCAATTTTTGGCCTGAAAAGACATTGGGCGAGATAAGTCGGACTTCTCCGAATAGGTCTGCGATCCGCCGTTTAGTCTAATCCATTGCCGGTTTGCATTGGTCAGTTGTCCTCATGGTTCTGTGACTTGAGGCGATCAAGGTGGGCTATTGCGGAGTGTATCGATGAGTCGTCGAATGCCCATTCTATAGCCAACTTGGTTTTGCTCCCCAGGGCTGCCACGTTGGAACTTTAGGTGAGCTAAAGAGCCACTCGGCGGTTCGCCGAGTGGTCTTGGCGATCACCAGCATCACTTTTCTTCACTTCTTCAGCTTGTTTGCTTCATTTTACCTAGTAGTGTCCTTGCCTTGCTCCTTAGCCTTAAATGCTGCAAATCAACACTTTAACATTAGTTTGGAGCATAAATTAGGCATTTGAGGACACTAAAACTATCAAAACAAAGCCCTAAATGAGTCGAAATCTCGGACTCATCAATATCCCCAAATTAAACTTTTTCTTATTCTCAAGTAAAACTCAAGATCAACATTTCAATAAGGATGTTTACAAATAATGCTGCATACGACTCAACATATATGCACACAACAAGGTTCAAGTTACTCATACAATGACCAATTGTGCACCCAAAGTTTCAAATTGTGACTCACTATCATCAAGAGTACTCAAGCTCACAATGCTTGCTTCAAATGCAAGTTCAAGCTCAACAAAAGTCTTCAAATGCTCTCACAACAAAGATAGTTCCCTATTCACACAAAATTTCTCAACAATTTAAAGTCCCAGAATCACATACAACTCTCACACTCACAAAGATGAACACATGCTTGACTTCACCCATAGGCTTGCCCTTATTTTCAAATGAACATTCGTTTCAGCTCACTAAAGATCACAAAGTTCTTTTCAAGGCTTGTAATGGGGTTGAGTGTAAAGGTATGGTCATTTAGGCTTAGTGGCCTCTACCTTCATGAAGTATGGCCTGAAAATCACTTTCCTCCTTTACCTTAACATTTCAAAGAGGCTCATAATCCACCCCATTATTCAATTGGACATAAATCACCGGATGCCCCATTTCTTTTGCTATTTTCACAACTTTATTTCACAACTTTTTCAGTCTTCTTCTTTTCTTTCTTCTTTTTCATTTCTCTTTGTCTTTTCTTATCTCCTTTCTTTTTACATGGAGGAGTTCCATCTTTTTCAAAACAATCCATAAACAAGGGGGATTTTTCACACTTCTTGACTTTCTTTCTTTTTCATAACACCCCCAACTTAGGCTTTTGGCTTAAGTTGGCTATTCAACCAAACCATACTTCATGAAAGTTATGGGTGAAGAAATGAAGAGAGATCACAATTTTTCAAGTTTCTTCAAAGAAAATGGGTAGGCTCAAATGGGGCCAAGCAAGGTTCACACTTCTCACAAGGTTGGCCACAAAGAGGTATGTAGTCAAATAGGCTTACTTGTATATCTTCAAGTTTGAGCTTCAATTTATAGTTGCCCAATATTTTACCTGAAAAGCCATTGGGCGAGATAATTCAGACTTCGCCGAACAGGTCGGCGATTCGCCCTTTGCTCTAATCCATCGCCGGTTTGCATTGGTCATTTGTCCTCATGGTTCTGTGACTTGAGGCGATCAAGGTGACCATCGTGGAGTGGATCAACGATTCACCAAATGCCCATTATGTCGCGAACTTGGTTTTGCTCCCTAGGGCTAGCACGCTGGAACTTTAGGTAAGCTAAAAACCCACTCAGCAGTTCACCGAGTGGTGTTGGCAATCACCAGGATCACTTTTCTTCACTTCTTTAGTTTGTTT
This sequence comes from Solanum raphanifolium, assembly GCA_036250405.1. NCBI lineage: Eukaryota > Viridiplantae > Streptophyta > Magnoliopsida > Solanales > Solanaceae > Solanum > Solanum raphanifolium. Next base: position 5,142 of record JAJOOE010008453.1, on the reverse strand, counting down.
TCTTCTTGTTACCCGGTAGTGTCCTTGCCTTGCTCCTTAGCCTTAAATGTTGTAAATCAACACTTTAACATTAGTTTGGAGCATAAATTAGGCATTTGAGGACACTAAAACTACCAAAACAAAGCCCTAAATGAGTTGAAATTTCGGACTCATCAATATCCCCAAATTAAAATTTTCTTTGTCTTCAAGTAAAACTTAAGATCAACATTTCAATAATGATGTCTACAAATAGTGCTGCATAAGACTAAACATAAATGCACATAACAAGGTTCAAATTACTCATACAATGATCAATTGTGCACTCAAAGTTTCAAATTGTGACTCACCATCATCAAGAGTACTCAAGCTCACAATGTTTGCTTCAAATGCAAGTTCAAGCTCAACAAAGGTCTTGAAATGCCCTCACAACAAAGATGATTCCCTATTCACACAATATTTCTCAACAATTTAAAGTCCTAGAATCATATACAACTCTCAAACTCACAAAGATGAACACATGCATGGCTTCACCCATAGGCTTGTCCTTATTTTCCAATGAACATTCGTTTCACCTCACTAAATATCACAAAGGTCTTTTCAAGCCTTGTACGGGGCTAAGTGTAAAGGTGTAGTCATTTAGGCTTAATGGCTTCTACCTTCATGAAGTATGGCCTGAAAATCACTTTCCTCCTTTTCCTTAACATTTTAAGCATGCTCATAATCCACACCATTATTAAACTGGACATAAATCACCGGATGCCCCATTTCTTTTGCTATTTTCACAACTTTTTCAGTCTTTTTCTTTTCTTTCTTCTTTTTCATTTCTTTTTCTCTTTTCTTCTCTCCTTTCTTTTTACATGAAGGAGTTCCATCTTTTTCAAACAATCTATAAACAAGGGATTTCACACTTCTTCACTTTCCTTCTTTTTCACCACACCCCCAACTTAGGCTTTTGGCCTAAGTTGGCCAAACAAACCATACTTCATGAAAGTTATGGGTGAAGAGATTAAGAGAGATCATAATTTTTCATGTTTCCTCAAAGAAAAGGGGTAGACTCAAATGGGGCCAAGCAAGGTTCACAGTTCTCACAAGGTTGGCCACAAAGAGGTATGTAGTCAAATAGGCTCACTCTTCAAACTTTTTGCCTAAGATCATGTCTATTGCTTGCATCACTCAATCAACCGGACCAATGGGGTAAATTCTAGGATTCATCACACACAATGTTCAAAACAACCTCACCACACAAGGCATTGATGCCATTATCAAACATGACTCCACACATTCTAGCTAGCTTTCAATGTTCATCACAAGAGACTTCCTCGACAATGGGCTAGTCACAACAAGATGCTCAAAGTTCACATATTGACTATGTAACTTTGTTTGCCTCACCGTAGCCGCACATTCATTTTGCTCAATTAAGAGCACTATTCAAGTCAACGATATTGACCACAACCGACACTCAAATTTGCACAAGAACAAATACAAACACACACACAAGAGGTGGAAAAAGTTTAAAATTTGGTTCAAAAACCATTTTCTATCAAAAAACTGGGCCACAACACAATTCAACAACCAAGATGTATATAAAAACCAACAAGCTCAATCTCCACAAAAACACCCTCAAAATAAGACCAATATTCAAAAAATAGTCACAGGAGGTAGGTATGGAAATACCTCACCCCACCCAACAAAATATGCAGTTATCCTCAAATGCAACTAAAAATAAACATAGTCTGAAAAGTAACAGAGAAGAGGAAAAGAGAATCATCCTGCCTTGCTAGGCCTGGGGTGTAGTCTGTACATCCACAACTCCCTCAGCAGCAGCATCATCATCTCTAACCTCATCTCCGGTCATAGTAGCCGGAGGCATATCCGCATGGCTGGAATATCTGCACTTGGGTTATCTGGGATCTCCACCGTCCCAAATAGTGAGGTGAAATCAGTGGACTTAAGTTGGTCCACATCTTTTCTCAATCCAGTAATATCGGCCTTCAAGGCCGTCACCTCATCAACAGCTCTCTGTCCTCTCTCACACACCTCTACTCTCGCTGTAAGGGCATCAATCGAAGTGCTGAGAGGTGTCAATGCAGCCTCAATGGCTCTCTCGATCATTCCAGGAACTGCAGCCTCTAGCCGGGAAGCACGCGTATCAGCAGGCTGGGCTAGATGCCCCATCTTGAACAACATTACCTTGGTGATCGAAGGTCAGGATGCAGAACTAGCAACAACAGATCTAGGGGAACGGGAGTAGCAGAAGTACTCGGAGTATCGAAAGGAGTGGAGATAGAGGTACCTGATGTCCTGGTGGCCTGAGAAGGCATGACTTCCTCTGCAGGTAGTGTGTCAATATCAACCTCCGGGAATGTGTCCAACAGAGCTACTCTCCTCCTTTCAGCCTCATCTTTCTGGTACACGGCCTAAATAAGCCGGATGTCAGTGGAAGGTGTTGATGTAAGCTCGGCATCTCTCTTCTCATCTCATGGAACTCGAGCCCACCGACAGATGTCAGTGATCAACACAGGGAATGGGAGCAAAGTTTACCTTTGTTTGGCCCTTATGGCCATCTTCTGCTCAATCAACAGTCAGGTTCAGCTTCTAACGACAAATGATATATCCTAACCATGCTGCCTTCGGGTGGTGAAGAATGAATTCATTTTGTGACGGCATGATAGTGCTGCTGATGAATCCAAACCAATAGCAAGGAGCTATGTTTAGGTCCTTTTTCTTGATAGGAAAGTGGCCTCAATCCATCTCGAAGTGTTGTCAGAGAGAAGGGGGCCAACCAACCCTTTAGATTATACATATTAGTTGTCGATATCATACTATGGTAATTATGTATAAAGTCGGAGGCATGGTCGAATACAACATTTATATCATCACTGCTGAATTTAACCTTCTCCCCTCTGACCATAACAAAGTCCACCGGCTAGAAGGCACTAGCCTTCTTCTTCCCCTGAGGCACAAGGTCACTGTAAGTTGAGTAAAACTCCTCGACCCAATTGGGAATGTATGGGTCACGGGGTTTGGTGAAGATGTCAAATCTGTGGAACTAAAGAGTGTCCCACACTGCTCGATACATGTCCACCACACCATCTATGGACAATCTCTTCTCTTCAAGAATGGTCCTCAGTCCCTCATCCTTGAGTCTTTTTAGTGAACGGGGAGGAGGACCCTGAACTGGTGGAGCTGTAACCACCATTTGTGCCGGAGGAGGCACTAGAGCTGAAGCTGGAGGGGTCGGCTCTGGAATCCTAGATGGTTCATGACGAAATTTGGAGCGTAGCTCCGCTTGCCAGGCCTGTAGCTGCTGATCATCCTCAAGCTCAGAGATAGAAGCCTGAGAATCATATGAGTCCCCCTCGCTGTATGAGCTTGCCTCCTCCTGAGGCACAACTACGGGCTCTTTACCCTTACCATTGCCTCCCTTTTGAGGGAACTTCTTGGCCTTAGAGGTAACTGGCTCCTAATTGATTACTACTCTGTGTGCCCGCTTACGGGGAGCCATGTTAGTACTAACCATTCCTGCAAACAACATAGAAAAATGTTAGAAAACGTTCCAGTGGAAGTGCAGAAAATTTGCTGCAGAAACACTCACCAAACTGTTCGGCATGTCACCGAATCACTTTGGCGAGCCAAGTCAAGCTCGCCGAAAGTTCCAGCACAAAAATTTCAAAATCTCCATGCTAGTTGGCGAAGTCCAGGGCATTTCGGCGAATCGATGACATCAATCGGCGGACCAGAAGTAGAGCGCCAAAATTTATAGTGTATTTTAAGGGATTAGAGGCGCATAAGGGAATTCAAGAAGGACTTTCGGCAAATCGCCGAATGAACTCGTTGAGCTAAGGCCTATCGCTGAAAGTTACAGAATAATCACTCAACAATTAGAGAAATTAAAGGAGATCTAGTGGGACTTAGGCAAACCGCTAAACCATTCGGCGAACTCGACTCAGCTCGCCAAACGGCCCAACGTGATAGTTTTCAACCCTTTTCTTCAAAATTCAACCCACAGCCCCCGACAACAAAATTAAACAAATACACTATAAAATTAAATCAAGAACCATATAGCCCATACCCTCGGGGTACTCAGACTTCCCCCGATTTGGCCAAAATTGGCCATTTGACGTCTTTTACCCTTAAGAATGACGTCAACCGCTCCATCATTGGGAAAAATCCTTCATTTAGCACAATACAGGGTTACTCAGGATTCACCCCACTAGACCCAACACAGTTTCATTACAACCCAACAATTTAGACTCGATTTTAAACATGCACAAAATGGGAATCAATCATTTACGAGCAAGTAGGCCCGAATTCAATTCATTATGGACAATCCAACATGTAAACAAGTATAAAATCATACTACCCAAAAATATTCAACAACAAATTACCACATGCATTCAAGTTCAACCACAAATAGAGTTTTTGGGTTCGGAAAACCAACTTTTATGCCGAAAATGAGTTTGAAATGCTAGGTGGCAAAGTAATCCAAATAAATCCGATCAAGGATCCCAAGTAGTGATGTCAGGCTAAAAATACATATTTTTAATCATTATTTCCTCACATTTATTATTTATATTTGTTCTTTTTGAGCATGAATTTTATGGATTGTACTAAATTGTGTATTTTATTTGTAGGATTAAATTGGTGAAAAAATGAAGAAGTTTGGAGCTAAAACGAATTAAAGATGGAAAGTTGAAGAAGGAAATCAAGCAGACAGCTTAATGGAAATAAGTTCATATAATATTAATATAATTTATTTGCAAATAAGGAAAGAAGAACTTACCTGCTGGTCCAAGTGTCAGGCAACAAAGTCAAAAGAAGTTACACGCACAAAATTGGAAGCTACAGGCGGAGAAAAAGGAATTCAATTCCTTTTGGTTTTGGATTCCTAATTTAATTTGGACTCAATTATTTTATTTAGGGTTTCCTACATCTATAAATAGTGCATAGAAATAATTATTTAGGGGAAGCCAAGAACCAAGATACAAGACACAATATAAATTTTCTTCTAGCCTAGGAACTTTGGAAGAGCCGCCGTGGAGGCCGGAGAATTGTGGTTTATTCTTTCTTCTCCTTTATTATTTATTTGTATTCGTGATTAATAAAAGATAGTTTAGCTATTGTTCTTAACTTTTTATGATTAACACAAGCATATTTATTTTA
>JAJOOE010008452.1:0-42104 GCA_036250405.1 Solanum raphanifolium | reverse complement strand
TGTACAATAAAATACAATAATTAACAACTTAATATATTAAAGAGACATATAAAAAATGGTTAATATTTGAAATTCTGCGTGTGCCACATAAATTAGAACAAACAGAGTAATAAATATTTTTTTCAAAATTATGTTAAAAAAAAGTACTACAAATAACAATAGCTAAAAATTTAAAATATTTTTAAAATCATATAAAAATTTCAATAACTTCTCAAATTCCATAATATGACATAAATTAAAATTTAAAAAAAATATATATTGGACCCCGTGCTAGCATGGGGTCCTATATCTAGTAGAAAAATAAGAGAGTTGATTCTCATCATCATATGATATATTACATTAATTATATTTTAGGGATTATTAATTTAAATGTAAAATTTCAAACCTTTGAATTTAAGCGTTACATTCAAAATAATTAGTAATTCATTGTGAAATTGTATAGAAATATAATACCCCATCATTTCAAATTAATTATCTTTATTCACCTTTTGAGTGTGGATTAAACAATCTTCACAACTATATTGAATTGAATCAACTCAATAATTTATATTTTAAAATATATCTAGATATTTCAAAAGTATTAAAAAAATACAAATTGTAACCTTTTCTCATAGCAATTTAATGAAAAATATATGTTACATTGTAGATCAAAGTTTGTATGATTGATTTTTGAAAAACGATCATGACAGTTAATTTGAGATAGAGAAATATTATTTCTATCTAATTAACGTACACTATCACATTTTCATTAGCAAATACATTTTTTAAGGGAAAATTGTATGAAATAACAAACCATTAATTCAAATTAAATGTTATAGCCATAGTTTATTTTAATTCTAATTCACAGCAAATATCCCCTTTTTTCGCCATCTGATTTAATATACAATTAGCCATTTTCGGTATACAATTAGTCATTTTATACATTTCGATATAAAATGTATAAAATGCGTTTGTGTTTGTATAAAGCGAGGGAAAAGTATATATACAAATACAAATACATATATTTTCGTCCTATACACTTATAATTATACAAATACAGATCTTATTATACAAATTACAATGTATAAATGAATTTATACAAAACTATATAATTTGTGTAAAATTGAATGTTTGTAACAAATTATACAAATCAAAAGCTCCATATCAAACATAAAATTTGTTATGAAGCGCAATTATGCAAACTATAGCTATAACATACAAATATGATTATTATGTTTGCGAAAGTTGCTCTTTTTTTAATCACACACACTATCACAATTTTGTATATCCTAAAATAAAAAAAAATGGGTTAAAATGTTTTAACTTTGTTTATTTTAAAAAGAAAAAAATGAATTTTTAGTTATAAAATAATTGTGAAAGGGAAAATAATTTTTTTAAAAAGAAAAAACAATATGATTCACGTCATCTTTTATATTGGCAATCAGAAGAATATATAGGTGCAAAGATGAGACACGTGGATCCCTCATTTCAATTGCTACTTACCTGCCACTCTGTAGAAGTCATTATTTTAGTTGTGAAATTACAAATACACCCTTGGTCGTCCTCTCTTCTCATTTGGCTGTGTGAATATTTTCTTCTTTTATAATATTTTCAAGTGTTAAATGCTTTTCTTACTATACCGTAAATTACATGAGAAAAGTTAGAAAACACTGTCATAGATGTGCTCATAGCAGTACTTCTATACAACCTTTATTGAACTAAAACAAACGTTTAAAGATGTTTATAATTTATGTGTTCATTTCGTTTCTCTTAATCAGTTGAATTATTTGATCCTTTAAAATAATTATTTTGCATTTAAGTAATGAAAAGAATTCTCAGTGGAACATCTAAATTAACTCATGTATTATGATAAATGCCACTTTTTTTATTGTGACCTAAAAAAATTCTCACATAATGTCAAGTTAAATTTCTGGTACTTGGGTGTGGGTGTTCGATACGACTGCGAATCTACATATCAAATCCTTCATGATCTAATTTTTAAAATTCGAAAATATAAATCCATATATGGATATGGGTACGGAAAATCGCCTAAATATAATTAAAATATCTAAAAATTGGATCATAAAACCTCTCATAATGTGGAGAACTTGAGGAGGCTCTTGGAAGAAGAATAAAAGAAAATTAGTAACATAGAAATTTCTATATAAAAGATATTCTATTTTCTTCAAACTTCACTTTATCTTTTGTATTGATTATACTGTCCAGACTTTCTCTATCAATTTTGATAGAAATATCCAAAATTAGTTGACCAAATTGGACACAGAATCCACATCCACACTTATGTCGACACAGATAAGTAAAGAATGCAATCAACTTAGCTTAAAAGTATATAAATCTGAGATTTTAATTCTCAACAACGAAAACAAAGGCCACTTTCTTATTGTGACAGTTTCTCAAACATCTAGCATGCATTAGAAATTTCTACTATATAAGATCAATGTAAGAAACAAATAACAATCAAATAGAAGGCCACAATCATGAAGTACAATTAATCAATTATTGATATGTGATGCAATCATCTAACAATATCACTCATGTTACATAAGGAAGTTTCTAAGATTATTTTCCCAAAAAAAAAAAAAGAAGAAGCCAAAGAGCATGCATATATGCAAAATAATGTTGAAGCTACTGGTAAGGGTAGTATAGAGAAGGCACGAATGAAACACTAAGCAGACAAATAGAACGGAGAAAAAAAGTCTAGATACAATTGTCCGACACCATTCTTTCCTGATAGTGATATATGTAACCCAAATAAGAATTGAAATCAAAAGAAAATGCATGATAAAGTATAATTACACTAAAAGCTCAAAAGTAGAAACTAAAAATTAAAAAACAGTTATGGTAAATCAAAAACCCAAATCAGAAATCGAATGATCTTATTATTTTGTAACGAAGTGAATTAAACTGTAATAACTGATTGAGTTGTTACAAATGAATTTGGGTCTAATTTTGAAGTATATGAGGTATGTGGAGAAAGTCAAAATACAAAAATTCTACAGACAAATGCATCAAACTTACCTATATATAGAATAAAATATTTGGATGAGCTCTAGATGTTTCTGTTCTTAAGAACTGATTCTTCTAGTAGAGTGGAGAAGAGAAGAGACTTGCTTGCGATCCTTCTAGACTTCCATTCCATAGTGATGTAATTATTATTTTGCCCTTGACTGAAGTTGAATTTTCAAAAATGCCAGTGGTCGTCCATCACTTGGCTTTTCTATATAGTAGAAATATATATCTAAATACTAGTCATTCTTAATCAAGGGCAAAGTCGTCATTTCACCAGAGGAGATCTTTTCAAGTTTCAGTCCTTCAGGGGCAAGCCTGTCATTTTCTCAAAAGGATATCATCCAAAAGGGTGAATTCGTAATCTCATTTTGCCTTTCTTCCCTGAGCTGCCGCGTGTTTTTGCGCTCCCATCTCCAGCGACGTACGTGTTGAATCTGTGTTTCTTTACGTTAATGGGAACGGAAAGGGCTCTGTTTATTTCCATGGAAAAACAACATATTCATTTTGTGCTCAAATCAACGATTTAGAGATTCGCTATTACGAACAAACAAAAAGGTATGCTTTCTGTCTTTGCATTGCTTGTTTGCTGTCTTGACCTTTCTCCTTTGTGTTTCTGTTGATTGTTTGCTGTATTGGGTTCTCTCTGTTGAGTTTTGTCGTTCTAATGCATCTTTCTGTCTTTATTTCTTCGATTTATGTTTCCTTCAATGTTCTATTTGTTACTTAAATTGTTGCTTTCTGTGCTTCGTTCAATGTTCCATTTGTTATATTTAAATTGTTGCTTTCTGTTTTAAACCTAATGTTACTTCGAATTGGGGAAAATTTGTTGCTGAAAGCATCCCAAGGTTATTGCTGCAATGGGTTTCGCATTTTCCAAAAAAATATTCACTAATTGAATGAACGTAAAATAAAAGAGACAATTCCTTGACGGAGAGATACCTACTTCAGCTTCAAACTACATAGAAAGTACGTGTAATAATGAAAAGAGGTTCAGTATGGAGTTTGCCGGGGTTTGCTCTTAGTAAGTTGTCATTTTAGGTGACATATCATTCCTAGATGAAAGCATCACTTACAATTTATGAACTTTTCAAATTAAGACATTATAATAAGTTAGTTCTTTCCGATCTGCACAGCGCTATCCAAAAGAACATAAAAAGGCATTACTCTTTCTCTTATAATACACAGATGGTGATAGTTCATCTAGGAAAAGAAAAAGAGAACAAGTCGCGGATCAAACTCGCTGAAAATAGTTCAGGTAGGAAAAGAAAAAGAGAACAACCAACTGTTCACGTGTGATACTCGCGAAAGAGTTATTAAGAATGATACATAGCTGGTGATAGTACTTAACTTGCGAGCAAAGAACCGACATTTCTGAGTATGATTATATTCTTGTTGTTGTTGTTCTTATTTTTATTGTTCTTTTGTTGTCTGTTAGCAAGAACATAACAGGCGACATATTTCAGAAAGTGCCTTGTGATGAAGTGTCTTTATGTTACCAAATAGACAACAACAACAGAAAAGTTCTTTGTTATTTTGTGTAAAGAATCTTCTGGCGCTTCAACTATTGTTATAGCTAACATTGTTTCAGCTGATATGGGGCAAGCTAAGGATAACTTTTGGGTTAAATTGGAGCAATTTTTTCTGCCCTGATTACTGGCTGTCACTCTTAGTGGTCTTTTAGGGGTAGATGTGTGCCAAATTCTACCAAGACATTATTGAAAATAATGAAAAAGTAACACGCATAAGATAGATTACTAACAACAGTAAAAAGGAAGATATCTACCTGGATATAGTGCAAAAAAATTAAGGAAAAAACATAGAAAAATGAATCAGCTCATACCTGAAAGAGAAAAACCATAAAGCATAATAGAGGAAAGACGAAGCGGGAGAAGTAGAGGTTTGATTTTGGCTATGGGAGTATCTGTAGAGGCATTACTTCTACTCTGAGTCTTAGGCATTAATTGACATGTCCAACCCTATCCAAAAGTACATAAAAAAACCATTACTGTTTCCCTTATAATATATAGATACTGATAGCTCAGGTTGGACAAGCAAAGGAGAACAAATTGTTCACGCGTGAAACTCAATTTTTTTTTATTGAGATTGATACATAGATGGTGATAGTTCAGTTAGGAAAAGAAAAGGAGAACAATCAATTGTTCACGCATGAAACTTGCGAAAAAGTAATACTTTGAGGCTCTTCTATTAGCTGTACACAGATGCGTTTGAGCTTTCTCTGTTTCTTCATGAAGGCAATTTTCTAAATGAGCACAGTTCATCTGCAAATCAACAATGGAAAAAGATTAAGAAGAAGTCATTAAATAAATTAGCATATCATGAGAACCTTATGAAAAAAATTTAAGTGTAAACACAGTGAATACTATTGATTATCTATCCTCTGTTTTTCTTCAAACATGAATTTGGGACTCTCTTCTCTCATAAGTAGGATATGCTATTTTGGATGGCTATTGTATATTGTGTGGAGTTTTATGTAACTACTCAATTTAAGTGAGAAGTTCTACTTAATGCAAAGGGAAAACAAAAAGAAGGCAGAATAAAAAACTTAATCCTAAGTGGCAAAAGGTGTAGGATTTGTGGCTTAGGTCGCAGGTTCATGCCCCACACCATGCAAAGCAAAGCCCGGTATTTAAGTGGAGAAGGGTAGAGGGGCGGGCCCATTATCCACCGAGTTTAGAAGGCTGTGATTGGTCTAAAGGGCGGGTCACAGACGGATTTCTCGGTTATCAAAAAAAAAAAACCTTAATCCTCAGTATTGGTTAGTAGAAATGGTTTTGGAGATCCATTGATGTATGCTAAGCTCTTATAATACATAAATAGTCATAGTTCAGCTTGGAAAAGAAAAGGAGAACAAATTGTTCACGTGTGAAACTTGCGAGGTACAATCAATAGGTGGTCATTTCACTTAACATCATTCGTTTAATGTATGTGTTGAATTGAATTATATACGAGTCTACCTCTGCTTCAGAGATGCTTCAGGAAGTATATCATCAATGGTTTATAAGAACACAATCAAGAACAAGTGATGTTGCATCAACAAAAAGAAACAATTCTTTAGTTATAGTATTTCCCACTAGATGAGTCAGTTTGCTCTGGATAAAGTGCAAGGAATAACTTAGTTCGAGTAGAAAAAATGCTTTGTTACAACAAAGTTGCACCATTTAAGAAGATGAGTACCGATTGAGTAATATAAATTAGAATTGCCATTCAAACTTTTCCTAAAAGGAAAACAGATGCATGTTAATGATTTATACTTCTATTCCTTGCTTTGGTGTAACAGTGTTTTGCTCGATAAACAGAAATTGTTATTTTTTGGACACCAATTTTATATTTGACGACACTTAGTTGAGCTAGATTATTACGTTGTGATTGGCCCCTCGCGGCTGTTACCTCTCTACCTTAACACTTATCCCTAGGTTAAAATAGTTTAGTGACCTGGAAATATAAAAAAAAATTCTGGCAAATAGGACTTACGCAGCCACTCTGCTGACTACTTGTGTTGTTATTTGTGCTTTTTGTTTTTTTATACTTCCCTTGAGATGGAATTCACGAGGTTTTGCTCTTAGTATTCTGTCATTTGACTTCTTCGTTACCTTCTGTAGCATTTTGGAACTCAGATTTCTCCAGCTGAGGAAACAAAGGAAACACTCTTCACTGACAAAAGTGAGTTCCTCCACTTGTGCATTCTACATATTTACCTATATTGATCTACTGTTCTGTTCTTCATTCTGTCTACATAACTGTTTGTGCCTGGACTGTTAATTAAATAAAGTAGAATAAAAGAAACAATTTTTTAAATTATTTTTTCCCGAAACACGCTGAACCACACTTTCCTATGAGCAGGTAATTCTGTTATACTATCATGAGTCCTCCATAGGGAAAAATTAGAAAGCACTATTTGTTAACAATTCCTTTTTTGCTTCTTTTTTTCCCTGTCCATCACGTGAGTACATCCCGTCAGCCCAGTTTCTTGGCACAACAAAATGCTCTCTGATTTTAATCAATGTTTTTCATATGGGGAACTCTGGGTGTGCAATGTTTACTTTGAAATATCAAATCAAAAATATTTTAGTCTTTGTTGTTATGTGACTTTCTTTCAAACTTAAGTTTCATTTGGTTGGTTTATTGAAACCAGAAAAACCCCAATAAGAGGCTTTGATTTACTAAGTTTGCTTCTTCTTGATTATTCTACTAGGTAATATCAATTGTTGCTTTTACTTTGAAGCATCTGTGCTCTTACACAGGAATATGCTTAGTTTGTCATCATATCATAAATTACCTAAGGCAACACGTAAACTAAGCTGTGGTGACATCTTTGGCATTATTTCAATAGCATTTTAGCGTGACCTAGGGATAAGGTTCACGTACATTCTACCCTCCACACACCCCATTTGTGCAACCACATTGAATATGTTACTACGCTGCAACTGTATGACATTGTTAACTGTCAGTAATGAGAACATAAACACTAAATGAAGCCACTTTGTTCTCCTCTATATCTTCCTCACCCATTTCATTTGCTAGTATTCCTTTGTCTCAACTTACCTCCTATGAAGTATGATATCTCTATTTGGTGATTCACTGTCAACATAAAGATTGTTAGCTACTGAAAACTTCATGTTACATCTATATTATTTGTATATGTATAAGTATTAATTCTTACTTTAGTATTATTACATGTGAACCTTCTTTTAGATCTATAGAACTCTATTTGCCTCCCTTGTCCCTTTTGCTAATGGAACATACATTTTGTTTGTGATGCTGATTTTGCCTAATATGGTCCTGTCAACGCATGTTTGGATCAACTAATAATTGATTAAGTTCAGTAATGACTGATTAGTCGTAATATACTTATTTTGAATGATAGTTCCTCTCCGAGTTCAAACTTATTAATATCTAATGTAATTAGCGTAGGTGTATCATTGATGACCAAATTCAACACAACAATACTAATTGATCCACCTTATCCACAACGCGAGCAACTACAAGCATGGTATTACAGCACTCCTTAATATATTCTCACCGTCTTTTTTTTACATATCAAATTAACATTACCAGCAATGTACCTTCTTTGACATTATCTGCAGGGTCACAGAGAACAAAGGAACACTTCATTTACTTTGAGGAGCACATCCAAATCTGGATCTCTCATCTCCATTACAGTAGATGGAAGAAGTCATCCCAATTGCAAACATTGAACCCCAAGAAGATGTTAGTAAAAAAATCATTCATTATTTAATGTTAAAACTTACTACAAATACTTACATTCATTCTTTTCTTAATACAGGAACAAACATTCTCAATTGAAGCAAAAATACCATTCCCGAGTGACCAAAAGAGATTCACGATAACAAAAAACATTCGGCATGCACCAAGCTACTTTTGTTGACTCATTTTAGAATCCAACGTCAACTTAACATCTGTACTTTCTCTTTAGCAGCAAGCTTCATGTATAACCTTGCACAAAACTTATGTAATATATTTAAAACACAACCACGTCTTCTTTATTTTCACGTCAATATAAAACACGCCCGTGCCTTGCACGGGCACTCACCCCCTAGTATATATATACATATATTTCTTTTCTACTATCTTACTTATTTCTTTTCTACTAAGAAGTATTAACAACATTCTGAATCACTACTCATATAACTTTTTGTTTATGTTTAAATCAGGTGGAGCTAGTGTCATTCTTCTTGGTTGAGCCATGTCTAGTGGAGTATGAAATGCTTCAATTCCCACCATCAATGCTTGCAGCTGCTGCTATCTTTACTGCACAATGCACTCTCGGTGTGTCTTAAGGAGTGGAATAAAACCTGTGAGAAGCATAGCAGCTATGTCAAAGATCAACTTTTGTAAGTATACTTTAGATTAATATCTATTTATTGACAAATCAGACAGATGTTTGATTGTGTGTCGCTTGATTTTCTACAACAGGGAATGCTCGAAATTGATGGTTTCTTTCCATCAGAAGGCAGCAATTGGGAGGCTTACTGGCGTGCACTGAAAGTACAGCACTTCTAAATATGGCTACACTACTAGATGTGAACCAACTTCTTTTCTATTAGAAGCATGGTTTTAGGATTGTCTAGGAGGAACACATGATGAAACTGCATGCTTGCAGTAGTATATGTGTTCAGTTTTTTTAATGCAATTGTTGAGCAAGATAAGTTGCCCCAGGCTCTGGGGAAAGGGGAGGGTGTTCGAGTTCTTTTGTTACTGAGAAAACTTTGTTTATGGTTTTTCATGTCATGTACATTGATGTTGACATTGTTGGAATGTGAAATCTTGCTTTTCATACTTTTTCTTGAATACACATTTACAAGTTGCAGTTTCTTCTCAGCAGACATACTTAACTCAAACTCAGTCTATTTCTAAGTTCAACCCAACTATTAAATTAGGTTAAAAAGATATGTAAACCCAAAATGACTCCTGAGAATCTTATCAAAATTTGAGCAAGCTGGCTATCATCAATCAAAGTGTTAGTTACATTTGGAGTAAAATAGATACACTAACCAAAATATAATATAACCAAAGAAAATAGTCTGCGTCTTTTGTTTTCTCTTAACTTGTAGCTTCCGATTTCCGAATATGGATAACTTATTGATTCTATATTTATTTTCTATCTATAATCTATATGATAAAGTCTTGTGAATGATGTATATGTTTTATTTTTCTTCTATTTTTTGTGTGTTTTTTCTCTACTAGACTTCACCAATCTTATTTTTTTATCATTATCGTAAGTATGTATTGTTATTTGGCTCAAATTAGTCATGTGACTTTATTGAAAGTGTGTTAGCTACTAAACAAAGTTAAAAAATAACCGGTAATAGCTTCAACGGAATTGATTTACTGATGGAAGCTTCAAAGGAATTGATTTTAAACATTACAATGTGCCCCTCATTTGGTGTTTCTTGATGGACATTAAAAAATATTATCCACTTCACACGATTTGCATAGAATTTCAATTGTTCTAACGAATTTATAGAAATTCACATGGAACACACGTGCGTCGAGAGACTAGTATATTTATATGAGTGAACACATGTGCATGAGAAATAGCCTAATCAAAATAATTTGATTTTGTAACTATTAATATATTAAATTATAGGGGGATAAAAATTAAATACTTGGAAGATGGGTTTTGAGATTAATGGGGAGATTGTTTTAGGACTTAGGATTAAGAAAATCCAACAATAAATACGAAAAAAAGTGTAGTAGCTACAAGAAAGTAACAATACTAACAAGGTTGGTCATATTTACTAGAAGAACTATTTTCAAGGAGTATTATTCAGAATTGTTACTTCGATGTGGTAAAAAAGAGGTAATTAACTGCCCATACAAGAAGGGGAAAAATTGATAGTGCAAAAATTAAAATAGACTCTACCCGACAAAGGGAGTATATGCTAACGGGCATTTAAGTAATTTATTCAAAGTTAGCAAAAAAAAAAAAAAATTTACCGATTGTTTCTTCCCGGCATACTGTACTACACATTTCAAAATAAAAAAAAAAAATTACCGATTGTTTCTTCCCGGCATACTGTACTACACATTTTGTCGTCCTCCCCTTCCCTTCCCTTCCCTTCCCCAGCTCAAAAAATAGAGGAAGAACACACCAAACGTTTGGTTTGGAAAGAACACATTACACACCCAAACATTTTTTTCTTCTTCCCCGACTCAAACAAAACCCTCACTTTAAAATGTCGACTTCTATGGGGTTTGTAAAGAAAATGAAACAACACTTCAAGTCTGAAATGGATGATGTCTTCAGCGAACAAATCAAGTTTGGTTTGTTTTCACTTAATTTTTTGGTCGTTGGTGGTACATTTGGTTTTCAATGTTATGATGCTGTTTTCAAAGAATCCACAAAGGAAACTGTGCAACTTACTATCAAACAATTCAAGAAGGTTAGAAATGGTGTACCCTATGTTTCTCAACCAAAAAACTTTATCTCTCTTTACTTTAAATTTCATTACTGATGAAAAATGTTTTTGTTTACTGATTTAAGGATCATCAAAGGAAAGAAATATTGCCTGAATGGGTACGTTATTTCATGAAATCTTCTTGACGGATTAGTGTTTTTACATTCTTTTAATTCACATAGAACTCTAATATCTTGTTGGATTTCTTAAGATCTCTTTATGGGCAAGTAAGGATGACGACAAGCTTATCCGAAGATCTCTCAAGCTCATTCACAAAGTAATTGAAGAGGATCCGGATGAATTTGTTAATCGCAAGAAAGGTATTCTATATGATTAGTTAGTTGCTTTAGGACTGCCGTGTCTATTTCTAAGTTTCCTGTATTTCTCTTTTCAGTTATGTTAGGGGTAGTTACCATGGTTAGCACCATGACTTAAAAGTAGGACCATGATCTAATTCAGTTTACTTTTCTCTCAGTTATCTTCACTTTAAATTCCTTGTATTCTCCTGCTTTCCTTTCTGTAGCAGACTAGACATTGTCTTCATTGTGTTATCTGCCATCAGTCTTATTAGAACTTATAGTTGGTATCAGAGCTTTCATCTTAAGGGATCTGTGGTCGAGTTGGAGAAGCCATGGATGCTGAAGCAAGTTTCTCACCAATTGCTCCGCCAGTCTTTGATGGAGATAATCATCAGATTTGGGCAGTACGGATGGAGACGTACTTGGATGTTTTGGATCTCTGGGAAGTTGTGAAAGAGGATTACGATATCCCAGCCCTACCAAATAATCCTACCATTGCTAAATTAAAGCACACAAGGAAAAGAAGACAAAGAAATCGAAGGCCAAGGCATGTTTATTTGTTGTTGTATCGTCAATGGTTTTCACGCGAATAATGTCTCTGAAAACTGCTAAAGAAGTATGGGATTATCTCAAGGAAAAGTATTCTGGATATGAGAGAATAAAAGGTATGCAAGTTTTAAACTTAATTAGGGAGTTTGAATTGCAAAAAAATGAAGGAATCTGAAACAGTGAAGGAATATTATAAGGTGAGGCTACTCGGCTCTACATTTCCAGACTCAAGAATTGTTGAGAAGATTCTTGTAACAGTTCCCTGAAAGCTCAAGAGCAAAGAAGACTCATGAGACAGGAGGTTACAACAGAAGAGGCTCTTGTCGCTAAGCATCAGGTTAACAAAATTCAGAAAAAGACAAAAAATCAAGCAGTGTGTGAAGGAGAAACATCAGCCAACAACAAAAGTAAGGGAGGAAGCGCGAAGAAAAGTTATCCCCCTTGTCAGCACTGTGGAAGAAAATACCATCCACCATTCAAGTGCTGGAGGAGACCCAATGCTAAACGCAAGAAATGCAATAAGCTTGGACACGAAGCAGTGATTTGCAAGAATAAGGCCCTGCAGCAGGAAGAAAATACTCAAGTTGCTGATCAAGAAGAAGAGGATCATCTTTTTGTTGCAACATGCTTTTCAAGTAAGAGCTCAACTGATTAATTGACAGTGGTTGCTCTAACCACATGACTCATGACGAGAGTTTATTCAAAGAGTTGAAGCCCACTGAAATTTCCAGGTTCGAATAGGAAATGGAGATCACCTTCCTGTCAAAGGAATTGAAACCATAGCTATCAAGATGAGCACTGGCACAAAGAAAATTTCAGAGGTTCTTTATGTTCCTGAAATTGATCATAATTTGCTAAGCACAGAACATCTGATGGAAAAAGGATTCAGGGTTTTCTTTGAAGATCATCACTGTCAAATCAGTGACACTACTGGAAATGAAATCTTCAGGGTGAAGATGAGAGGAAGGAGTTTTTCCTTTGATCCAACAGAGAAAGAGCAACTAGCTTATTCCATGAAGGCTAGTGTAACAGAAACCTTTCACAAGAGACTTGGCCATTGTCATCTACAAGCACTATTGTTGCTGCAAAAGGAAGATATGACAAGAGGACTACCAACTCTAGTTGATCACTTACCAAGTTGTCAAGCTTGTCAATTTGGTAAGCAGAATAGGAAGTCATTTCCCAAAGCAACATGGCGGACTTCTCAAAGGTTGCAACTGATTCACACAGATGTTGCATGACCTCAAAGAACACCATCCCTTAATGGTAGTCTATACTATGTTATATTCATTGACGATTATACAAGGTTCTGCTGGATTTTTTTTTATGAAATATAAATCAAAAGTGGCTGGAATTTTCTTGAAGTTCAAAAAGATGGTGGAAAATCAAAGTGGTTGTAGAATCCAATCTCTGCGGTCTGACAATGGAAAAGAGTATAATTTTGATGAATGTAACACATTATGTGAGGAAGCGGGTATTACTATACTCCGCAACAAAATAGAGTTAGTGAAAGGAGAAACAGATATATAATGGAGATGTCACGGTGCATGTTGCATGAAAAAGAGTTGCTGAAAAGTTTTTGGGCTGAGGCAGCTAGTACGACAGTATTTCTCCAAAATCGGCTTCCTACTAAAGCATTGTTGAATAAAACTCCATTCGAGGCTTGGAATGGATTCAAACCATCACTAAGATTCATTAAAATATTTGGTTGTGTTTGTTTCTTTCATGTGCCACAGGTTAAAAGAGACAAACTTGACAAGAAGGCACTTCCTGGAATATTTGTGGGTTATAGCTCATCCTCCAAAGCCTACAAAGTATATAATCTACAAACAGAGAAGATGATTGTTAGTAGAGATGTGCACTTTGCTGAGGAAGAGAAATGGGACTGGAAGGACAATCAACTTCAGTCAAAGCTTTAGAGGAATAGGCATTTTGGAAAAATGAGTTGGTGGATGATCTTCCAATTAGAGGTACAAGACTACTCTCTGACATTCTACCAACAAAGTAATGTTGCGGTTTGTGAGCCTGCAGGGCACGATGAAGCACTTCAAGATAAAAAATGGAGAAACGCCATGGAACAGGAGATGCTAATAATCAAGAAAAACAAAACTTGGGAGTTAGTTGACCGACCGAACGATAGGAAGGTCATTGGAGTAAAATGGGTGTTTGACCAAGCTCAATTCTGATGGTTCTATCAATAAATACAAGGCTAGGATTGTTGTCAAGGGATATGCCCAAATATTTGGTGTTGATTACTCGGACACCTTTGCTCCAGTAGCCCGATTGGATACCATTAGATTGTTGCTAGCAATAGCAGCACAAAAGGGCTGGAAAGTGTTCGAGCTAGATGTGACATCTGCCTTTTTAAATGGTGTACTACCGGAAGAAATCTATGTAGAGCAGCCCGAGGGTTTCTTTGAGCAAGGAAAAGAAGAAAAAGGGTGTCTGCCTAAAAAGGCTCTTTATGGCTTAAAACAAGCTTCGAAAGCTTGGTATAGCAGAATTGTTGATCACTTGATGAGTTTGGGGTTTGTACGAAGTGTATCTGAAGTCACTTTTTATGTCAAACATAAAGGAAGTGATCTTCTCATTGTTTCCCTTTATGTTGATGATCTCTTGGTGACAGGAAACAATGTGTGGCTGGTTGAAGAGTTTAAGAAGGAAATGATGCAAGTTTTTGAAATGACATACTTTCTAGGAATGGAAATCAAGCAAGGCTGTGATGAAATTTTTATCTGCCAAAAGAAGTATGCAGGAGAGATACTTAAGAAATTCCATATGGAAAATTGCAAGGCAACAACCACACCAATGAATCCAAAGGAGAAGTTAAGCAAAGAGGATGGAACCGATCAAATTGATGAAGGAAATTTCAAAAGCTTGATCGGATGTTTGATGTATCTCTTTGCTACAAGGCCGGATATTCTATTTGTTGTAAGTCTTTTATCTAGATTTATGCATTGTGCTACTGAAATGCATTTGCGAGCAGCAAAAAGAATTATAAGATACATTAAAGGTATTGTTGAATATGGTGTCAAATTCAAGAAGTGTGAGAATTTCAAGTTGTATGGATTCTCAAACAGTGATTGGGCTGGATCCGTTATCGACATGAAAAGTACATCAGAATATTGTTTCAGTCTGGGATCAGGGATTTTCTCTTGGTGTTCAAAAAAGTAGGAAACTGTGGCACAATCCACGGCAGAGGCTTAATTCATTGCTGCAACTGCAGCAGTACATCAAACCTTATGGCTGAGAAAATATTTTCTGATTTGCATATGGAGCAAAACGTTAATACTGAGGTTCATGTTGATAATCAAGCTGCAATAGCCATTTCGCATAATCCAGTGTTCTATGGGAAGACTAAACACTTCAACATCAAGCTTTTTTTCTTGAGGGATGTGCAGAAAAAAGGAGAAGTGATTCTTGTTTTTTGCAAATGTATTTACGAAATCCCTTCCTGTCAGCAAGTTCGAGTTCCTAAGGCAACAACTTGGAATTTTCAGCTCCTAATTCAAGGAGGAGTATTAGTTAGTTGTTTTAGGACTGCAATGTCTATTTCTAAGTTTCCTGTATTTCTCTTTTCAGTTGTGTTAGGGGGTAGTTACCATGGTTAGCACCATGACTTAAAAGTAGGACCATGATCTATTTCAGTTTCTTTAGTTGTATGTTTATGTATTTTCGGTTGTTTTTTTACAGATTTAAGAACTCTCTGCATAAACTTTTCTCTCAGTTATCTTCACTTTAAATTCCTTGTATTCTCCTGCTTTACTTTCTGTAGCAAACTAGACATTGTCTTCATTGTGTTATCTGCCATCAGTCCTATTAAAACTTACATATATACTTAAATTAGACGTTAGCTAATGAATTTAAATAGCTATCTCCTAATGTTTGGGTCATCTTATTACAGGTTTTAGCCGGATGATAGAGCCTTGGATTACAAAGGATTATGTACAAAAGAAAGGTCTCTATACAAAGATGTGGACTAAATTTGGCAATGCGATAAAGTTTGGAATCGTTAAGTCTGAAGCTAATAGGAATGAATTTGCCAACTTCCTCCGATTTGAGAGGTAAGCATTCTTATACTTGTACTCGTTCATGGCCCTGTTGGCGTCACAGACCTGATAAATATTAACACTTTAGTTAACTATATCATTATAGGATTAAAATGGCATATAAAACATATAAAACTTATAAAATCGACTGGTTGAGTTACAAATACCTCAGGATAGTATCAGTAGCACATTCAAGAGGATCAAATAGAAGCGTTGGTGCATATTCAAAAAGGACTTGATAGTAGATTCTCTTGGCACAGGAACTTACTACATTCGGCAAAATATATATTGGAATATCTTCAAGAGCAACAAGTTAATAGTAGTTTTGTTATACAACGAATCAAATATATGGTTATGGAGAGAGTACACATGTGTAGAGGTCCCAAGCACGCTAGAAAATGTATAGGTTGGATAGAACAGTTATGTAACTAGTTGTTGAGGCCTGATTTATAGGGTAAAAGGTTCAAATAACAGTTATAAGAACAGATGAGCTACTGATTAAATCTGCTAAGGAAGGCGCAAGCTAGGCACCAAGTGTCTCCCTCTCAGCACATAATAGCATGGCAGCGATTGTGCCTGAGAATTGACAATGGCAAGGCTTTGGCAAGGCTTTGATCAATGACACCCAACCGATCTATTGTCACTCCGATAACAGGAATTCCACAACGACTCTTGAGGATTACTTTTGGAAGCTATTTACCACCTGGGTTTGAGTGATACAATAGAACGAGAAAACTAGTAGTTTAGAGGAAGAGACCCAGCTACAGTCCATCAAAGTGGTTAGCATGGAACCAGTGATGAGGAAAGTGCAATTTCAAATGCTGAAACATCCACCCATCAAACACCCAATGCAGAATCTACACGAGATGATTGTAGTAATGGTAAGGCTCTCATATTTGTAACTCCTTGTATGAAGAATGGACGCGTAACTGTTACAATTGGAGAAGATGATATTAAGGCACAAATGAAAATTGGGAAACAACGGTAATAGGATAGGTAGTAGGTGATACACCATACGGGGAACATCGGAAGAACTATGTAGACAAGAACTGGAGTTTTGTTTCTATGCCTAGGGTACTGATGAAGGATACGATATCTTCAACTTTAAATTGGTGACTTACAAGGAAGGGGTTCTTAATATTCTACCATACTATTACAACAATGTCATTCTCAAACAATGGGAGCTAGATTTCCAGTTTGATAAGGAAACTCTTAGTTTGATACCTATCTGGGTGAAGTTTTCAGTAGGGTATTGGTCTGTTGAGGCATTAACTAAAGTTGCTTGTACAGCATGTAGAGTAGTGCATACTTATCAATACACTACAAACTCTGTTAAGATTTCATATGCCAAAATTTTGATCAAAGTAGATGTCTCACGGCCATTCACTGAGGTGATTCAAATTGAGACTAACGCAGGAATGTGGGAGCAACATGTAGACTATGAATGGAAGCCAAAATACTGCAATGAATGTCTGCGGTATGGACACATTGATGTTGAGTGCTGGTACCAGAATCAAGATAAGGGGAATGGTGATACAAGGGGAACTAGAGAAGAAATTGCAGGTTCCCAAACAGGTGTGGCAGGTTGTAGTTAAAAAGGGGAAACCCCCAATTGAAAGAGAAGGTCTCAAATGGGAGAATTTGGCTAATGTGTAAAAGGTAGTTATAAAAATTGTTAGCATCATTATGCCAACAACTAGTATCTCTGCTTTACCATATTAGTATTATGAGTATTGAGTGCAGATAAATGAACTAGGAAAAATCCTAATCATGTGTGTGCAATGAAATCATCAGTTAGTATCAAAATTTATATATGTTTATTTAGTATTCCTATTGTCTATAGTATCAAAATTTATGTTTATTCAGCTTTTGTTAGTTTTGTGGATGAAAAGGGCACATGACTCACCCTTTCTTGAAACCCTGTTCCTGCTACGTTTGAGTTTTTAAAGGTTTTATCTACACTTTAAAATTATCTAAAGACAATCAGAATTTAGAGGTCATTTAGTTCAGGATGACATGAACTAGTTGTACACAACAACAACAACATACCTAGTGTAGTCTTGCAAGTGAGATTTGGGGAGGGTAGAGTGTACGGAGACCTTACCTCTACCTCAAAGGTGAGGTAGAGGTTGTTTTTGATAGTTGTGCACATATTTACAATAAAGCCATTGCCCTTTTACCTTTGTACACTTATATATCAAACTTAGTTCACATCGCATAAGGTTCAAACATGTATTAATGTTCCATACCCCAACTGAAGTTTCACTTTAGTAGTGCCAACATTAGTAACGTTAGCTATAACATTGCATAATGATGCAAACTTTAATTTTATAAAACAAACACTATATTAAGTATACAGAATACTTTACATGAATTATTTTTTTCTTACATGTTAAAGGACAATAAATGATACAGAAAAGCTTGAAAAAAAAGTAATTAAGGAAAAATCCGCCATTGCAGTACGCAAAAAACAAATGGGGTCCTACCGACCAAAGAAAAGTGTGTCAAAACCAGTTGTCACCAAGTGCTTCAGACTACTAAAGTAAAAGATTACAGAAGAGCTCATATCAACAAATATTTTATGTCTCTTTTACAAGGAAAATCTATGAGTAAGCAGGAGGGTAGAACCATTCTCAGTATGTCACAATCTCTCTCTGTTATAATTAATGAACCTTAACAATACTGCTTTTAAAAGATTAAAGAGGCTGGCTGTTCATATGTTAGGGATGCGTTTGGAAGCCATTAAATTAAGTATTTAATTATATTTTAGAAGCTTTATTTATTATTCTAGAATAGCATTTATGTTTTATAGTTTTATAAGGATTAGGTTAAGCTATAGTTATTAGTTCGGAATAGGATTTAGGTCTCCTACTTTCATAAGAATTAGATTTTCTATTGATGTAATATGACTCCTATTTAAAGGGCCTTTTGATGAATAAATCAGTAAGTCATTTTCAGCAAAAAGCAAGAGACTATAGTTCTCTCTTCCATCGAACTCTAAGGTTTCAGTCTCCCTTTGAATAGCTGAAGAGATCGGAGTTCTCTCTTTTAATGAACTCTAAGGTTTCAACCTCCCTTTAATGAGTTGATTTATATATCGCCCCGTGAATCGATCTTTCCCTAAAGATCCATAACAATTTAAGGTTTCAACCTCCCTTTAACGAGCTGATTTATATATCGCCATGGGAATCGATCCTTCCCTAAAGAACCATAACAATTTGGTATCAAAGCCTAACACAATGGGCGATGAGATCAGTTCTCAATTTCAAGGAGAACATACCATTACAGAAACCCTACTGGACTTTAAAATTGCAGCAATGGAACAACGCCTCATCGATAGAATTGTCCAAGACATCCAAGAACAATTGTCTAGATTGGGAGTTGACTCCACAAAACCAGCAACCCACAAACCTGAGTCAAATAGTGCCCAGACAGCTAGCAGATCAACAATTTCTGCTACAAAAGGCAATACACCACCTACTTATAACGACACCAATAACCCATTAATTCGGGCACATCGTTGTGGACATTTTTTTGAAAAAAATCAACATACAACGAAAGCAAAAAAGATTGGTGTGGCTGGATTTCACATGTTCAGACTAGCACCATTATGGCATTATCAACTTAAACGAGCGAAAGGCTCAATGAGTTAGAATATCAGCGATTTGGACCTCATAAAAGTAGCAACCTGATGGGCAAATTAGTCATGCTTCAACAAACTGATAGAGTCGAAATTTATCAATGTCAACTTCAAGCTAGGGCTGGAATTGGATAAGTTGATACGGATCCAGATTTTCTGGATGATTACCGCGAAACTTGAGCTTGAGAACAAGCTCTTTCAACGTGAGGGGAGTAATGTTAGGGATGCATTGGAAGCCATTAAATTAAGTATTTAATTATATTTTAGAAGCTTTATTTATTATTCTAGAATAGGATTTATGTTTTATAGCTTCATAAGGATTAGGTTAAGCTATAGTTATTAGTTCGGAATAGAATTTAGGTCTCCTACTTTCATAAGAATTAGACTTCCTATTGATGTAATATGACTCCTATTTAAAAGGACTTTTGATGAATAAATCAGTAAGTCATTTTTTAGCAAAAAGCAAGAGATTATAGTTCTCTCTTCCATTGAACTCTAAGGTTTCAGTCTCTCTTTGAAGAGCTGAAGAGATCGGAGTACTCTCTTTTAATGAACTCTAAGGTTTCAACCTCCTTTTAACGAGCTGATTTATACATCGCCCTGTGAATCGATTCTTCCGTAAAGATCCATAACAATTCAAGGTTTCAACCTCCTTTTAACGAGTTGATTTATATATCGCCATGGGAATCGATCCTTCCCTAAAGATCCATAACAATTTGGTATCAAAGCCTAACACAATGGGCGTTGGGATTAGTTCTCGATTTCAAAGAGAACATACCATTACAGAAACCCTAGTGGACTCTAAAATTGCAGCAATGGAACAACGTCTCATCGAAAGAATTGTCCAAGTTGTCCAAGAAGAGTTGTCTAGATTGGGAGTTGACTTCACAAAACCAGCAATCCACAAACCTGAGTCAAATAGTGCCCAAACAACTAGTAGATCAACAATTCCTGCTACAAAAGGCAATACACCACCTACTTATAACGGCACCAATAACCCATTAATTCGGGCACATCGTTGTGAAGATTTTTTTGAAAAAAATTAACATACAATGAAAGCAAAAAAGATTGGTCTGGCTAGATTTCACATGTTTGGACTAGCACCATTATGGTATATCAACTTAAACGAGCGAAAAGCACAATGAGTTGGGAAGAATATCAGCGATTTGGACCTCATGAAAATAGCAACCTGATGGGCAAATTAGTCATGCTTCAGCAAACTGATAGAGTCGAAATTTATCAATGTCAACTTCAAGCTAGGGCTGGAATTGGATAAGTTGATACGGATCCAGATTTTCTGGATGATTGCCCAAAAACTTGAGCTTGAGGACAAGCTCTTTCAACGTGAGGGAGTAATGTTAGGGATGTGTTGGGAGCCATTAAATTAAGATTAAGTATTTAATTATATTTTAGAAGCTTTATTTATTATTCTAGAATAGGATTTATATTTTATAGTTTCATAAGGATTAGGTTAAGCTATAGTTATTAGTTCAGAATAGGATTTAGGTCTCCTACTTTCATAAGAATTAGATTTCTCTTCCCCCAACAACTTCACTCCGGAGGAATCGCATATTCTTAAGCAAGGAGATCAGACTCTTATTATTGAACTTCTTATTGATGTAATATGACTTCTATTTAAAGGGGCTTTTGATTAATAAATCAGTAAGTCATTATAGTTCTCTCTTCCATTGAACTCTAAGGTTTCAGTCTCCCTTTGAAGAACTGAACAAATCTGAGTTCTCTCTTTTAATGAACTCTAAGGTTTCAACCTCCCTTTAACGAACTGATTTATATATCGCCCTGTGAATCGATCTCCCCTAAAGATCCATAACAATTTAAGGTTTCAACCTCCCTTTAACGAGTTGATTTATATATCGCAATGTGAATCGATCCTTCCCTAAAGATCCATAACATCATATTTTCAACAACAACCTCATAAATGAGCATGTTCTAACATCCCAATCTTTTGCATTACAACTCTAATTGCATTCAAGGACCGCAACCATCACCAAAAACCATCAGAATTCATCCCCTTGCTATTTCCACTCACATACATCATATTAGATATTTTTCCATAAGGGTGTGGTGGTGTCAAAGACAATTTGCACGGATCTCGACTATTCTTTGAATACTTGATACCTCTCCCTAGCATAGCTACCAACTAATTGTAATGTTGTACACACCTCAACTATTCTCCGAATACATGAGACCACATACTAGCACACATTTACCAAGTAACTCTCCCACTAACACTTAGGCAGATATTAAGTCAACAGGTTCCAACCCTTTCAAAGATATTAAGTCACTTGGATGACATTTAGTGTACAATATGGTTTCCTCATCTTCTCCACAAACAATTCAAGAATAAAATGCTAAAGATAAGATTTGAGCAACTGATAAATATATGAACAGGCACTTTTTCTTACACAATCTCACTTCATAGAACTAAGAAAAAGGAAAGAAGAAAATAGGGCAGAGTGAGACAAGTAGTGTGACGCTGCAATCTGCCTCTACTTAGAATTTACCCCTTCTACTGCCCGACAAAAGTAAAGAATCGTAAAACAGGTCAAAGCTGAAGAGGAGAAATACCATTTTAAGTTCCACATACAGTATATGGAGTTACAAATACATGTAACAAACAACGTTAAATGAGAGTAGAAGAGTTCAATTTCAGTCCCAAAATATCAGATGCATTGAGATAAAAAGGAGTAGGAGAGATCTATTGGGTTACCTGGGGGCCATGACTGGTGTTCGATGCTAGAACAGAGGTGACGTGGATTCGTTGGCATGAAGAGGCGATGCAGAACAGATGAAGCAGGGTTGAGTTTCAGTAGTGATGAATTAAATTGTGCCTTTCACAAAAGCCTCTTCTATTTTATGATATTAATTTGTGATTTAGAAAGATTTTCTCTTTCTTTTGAATGGAATTGGTAAATCATGTGAAAAACATTGGAGGGAAACTTTAAATAATAATGATAACAGATGTCTT
This sequence comes from Solanum raphanifolium, assembly GCA_036250405.1. Lineage (NCBI taxonomy): Eukaryota > Viridiplantae > Streptophyta > Magnoliopsida > Solanales > Solanaceae > Solanum > Solanum raphanifolium. Next base: position 19,629 of record JAJOOE010008452.1, on the reverse strand, counting down.
TAAAATTGTGATTTTAGTGGTCATAGATTTGATTGATGGTACAAGAATACCTTTGGTGGTCAATATCTGTTAGTCAGTAATATTTTACCTTAAAAAAAGTAGTGACCATTAAATTAATGCCACTGTAAAATTGTCGCTAAATCCCCTTTTTGCAGTAGTGCCTGGACAGATTTATGGAGCTAATGGTAATTCCCCTTAACCTGGAGGTGTCTCATATGACCAATATGTATCTCAAGAATTTATTGGTGGTATGCAAATAGGTTCTTGCTCAAGAATTGCTGCTTACTTTATCAAGGCTTATCTGTATGAACTCGTGGGATTTGAAATATCATTGGCCAAGACATTGCAAATCCTTTGCAATTATGGAATGCATATAGGACACTATTTGGACAGAGCAGAACCTGATGGTTAAAGTTTGGGTGCTCAATGTTATTGCTGTGGAAAATATACAGTATTTTATATTCTTTGTCCATAGAAAACACCTGATAAAACTCTAATATTAATGTATGTGGTTACATGTCTCAGAATGAATATAATAACCCTTAATTATAGACATTGACTGATTTTTTATTTGTGTATGTTTGCAGCACAAAATCCGAAGGCGAGCTGATAAGCCTAGATGAATATTTGTCAAGGATGCAATCCGGTCAAAACAAAATATTTTACCTCATAGCGACCAAAAATCAGTTGGAAAAGTCTCCCTTTATTGAGATGCTCAAGAAAAAAGATTTTGAGGTATAAAATTTTCTTTATCGATAATTTATTCGAGTTTTTTTTTAGAATAGTAACTATATTTTATATCCAAAACGGAAACCATATATACAATTTTCCAATGTGAGGACAACTTCTCTAGCTAATAACCACACAAAACAAGACACTTTATATGGGATTTTGGCTTTCCATGTTTGCTCCCATGGCCAATTATGAATCTGGATGTTGGACTGGTTCATTAGATGATATGTTGCATCGACCCTGTAGGAGAGCCTTATTGATCCCTTGCCACCACAGTGTATCTTCACCAATTTGTAGTCCTGTGAACCGATTGAGAGAACTAAAAAAATTAGCCACTCTCTAGACTTCCCAATCATTTATATTCCTTTTAAATCTGATATTCCCAAGACAAGTATATTCACAAGTTGTTGAGACGAACTGACTTTCTTTTCTCGTTTTCTAGGTGATACTCTTAACAGATGATATAGATCCATATGTGGTCCAACATCTGTTGGCTTATAAGGGGAAGACATTCCATGATATATGCCAAGATGGATTCAAATTCTACAAGGAAGACCTCGAGAAGTCATTTGAAAAACTTGTTCAATGGTGGACAAAGCTTCTTGATGTTGATGTAAAAATCAACCATCTTCTTTCCGACACTCCTTGTGTTGTGGTGGAGTCAAGGTACGGGTTAACTTCATTTTTGGAGATATTACCACATTCGGAGCCACACATGCCTGCTAGAAGAGTGCTCGAAATCAACCCTGGGGATCCGATGATTAAGGATCTTTGTCAGCATGACCCAAAGGTATATATATATATATATACATCGTGTTTTTATATGATTGTAAAACTCAAATTTCGAATCAGAATATGATAATATCTTGTTTTTGTTTTGTAGGATGAGAATGTGCAGCGGCTAGCTATAGCCTTGTATGGTATAGCTTTGATCGAGAGTGGGTTGTTGCTCACAGAGTCGGAGACTTCGACTTTTCATCCGTTTAGATTTGCTCAAAGCAGTCTAAACCGCTTCGGAGGTGTGAAGAAGGAGCCCGAGATTGAAATTGGGAAGAATTTTTTTGAAAAAGTATTTCCATTACCTTGGAGCCGTTCGAGCAGAACACCTTAGGAATTCGTAGGTTGAAGTGTGTAAAAATTGTGATTGAATAGTTTTGAAAATTTGTACGGATGGTGCTACTGTTTTTAGTGTTAGAACTTCTAGTGTTTTGTATGGAAAAGGAATATTTGTCATGATTATATATTTTCTTTTTCCCACTTTAGAAAGTTCACATGGTTAGTAACCTGGGTAAATTCATGAAGTATGTCCCTATGCCTTGCCAGTTTCTGTGTAGCAGATGCCGCACATCTACTCATAGAATCATTTACATCCAGTAGGTTCTCAAGTAATGACTGAATCTCCACGACCTGGTGGATCCTAAAATTGGCGAACCAGCCTCTATATAACCTGAATTCAATAAAAACAAGAATCAGAAACCACACCACAAGCCGAGTTGTTCAACAAGTTCCAAAAATCAGAAACAGGCCATATTTGCTTTGTTTGTTAGGGAAGCTCAAACCCATGACAGCCTATCTAAAGCTTAGGTGGGTAATCCAGTAGTGTCGACCTTTAGGACTTCATGGACAAAGACAAGCAACTAACAAATATCTACAGAAGCTTACTCCTGGTCTGTAACATAATTAGACTAATGATGTGTCCTGATCAGTAATTAGAGTAACAATTTCTGCAATTACAATTTATACTAATTATCTTCTTGCATTAGATTTGGTTGTATCGTTTGCATGATTTCTAAACGTTATAAGTTTGAATTATTTCTGAGTAACAATTTCCAGAAATTGAGGGGTATATTCTTTTAAAATTAAAATGAACGGGTATTTGGCAGAGAACTTGAGTTGAGGGAATTCTATATTGAACTGAAGGAACTATGGAAAAAGGCAAAAAGGTAACTTGGCAATGCAAAATGGACAATTAATGATGCACCAAAAGTGTAACAGCACCCTACAGGTTAGCAGTTTAGAGCAGAGAATGAAGTCGAATGTATTTAAAGAATTCGTAAAAACCCAGCTGGTAAATTGGAGGAAAACAAGGACGTGGAAAGCTGACCTCTTAAGGAACAATCAGGTCAACACCAACTATAATGCAAGCATAACTGACTTCTTCAATGGCAGCAACTGGAATCTTCACTTTAGCTTACCTATTACTGACTGGATGGCCTTGCAGGTCAGATTCTTTGAAGTGGATGGCAAAGAATGATGGAATTTTCTCAGTTAAATCAAGCAAAGCAGCACAAGAAGGAGTCAATGAGGCCTTGGAAGCTGATATTTCCAAAAACAATGGCTGGATTTGGATGGATAGCACTCAATAAGGCCTGTTTCATACACAATGATTTCCAAAGGAGGAGTACGGAATCTTGCAGCATATGTTACATTTGCAAATCGGACTGACATTACCAGCATATCTTCTGAGGTTGAATCAGCACGTAGTATTTCCATAGCTAGTGTGGTTTCTTGAGGAAATAACACTCATGCCAATGCAACTACGAGAAAAGCCTGTCAAATAAAGAAAGTAAAAATGTAGGTTTGGAGTGAGGATCAAATCTAAAATCTCTAATTAAGAACGAAACATTTTCATTACTTCACTACGTACAACTCATACTAATGTTGATAGAATATCATAACTACTCACATACAGAGTATTATCTTTAGTCTAATATATAATAGAACAATGCACATGTCAAAGGTACGTAATTAGTTAACTGTTTTTCTCTTAATTTTAGGCTAAATAAATATATTTTGTAGGAGCCAGCATGATTGAATTATTACAAATCATGATCTGAAAATGCAGTGCTGTGACTACTATCTCTATCCCCAATAATAGAGGGGCTGGCTCCTTTTATTAAATGAGAGTTTTGGTCCAATTCGTCATTTCGTGTAGAACCACTCTACTTTTCATACTGCATGAGGTGATTAGACAAAATCCTTCCGGTTTGGCTTCCCACATCATACGTAGTTGTTGCCGACATTTTATCATAATTCATGATTAGGTCACGTTCAAGAATTCAAAGTACCTGAGACAACGAAAATGACATGAGAATATAATCCAGCATATATAATCAAGATTGTAAAAAGTCTAGGCAAAAGGAAACACATACCTGAGACATTCGAGGCATAGTCTGAGAATGCACAAAGATGAAGCATGCATCATGAAATACACCTCATGCTTCTTGTAGTTGCTTCCCTTCACCAATAAGGGTGGGAGCTAGCGAGATTCCACAAATTGAAGGCTATTCTGTTTTAGGGAAGAGTTCGATGTTTCTGATTTTGAAAAAGAGCGGAAGTTTTTAGGTTGTCTTCCTCAAATCTCGAACAATATAGTTAATTTAGCTAGTAACCTGTAAGTTTATAAACATCAGTCTATGGACAAATTCGACAGCAAAGCTTGACAGGAAATATATTGAAGTTATACAAAACTGAAAGTAAAAGATTGAAGAAGATGAAGATCTTTATCTCATTATTGAATAACATTTACAATGCCTGATGATATGTATTTATATATGATTGAATTGACTAACTTACCTAACTTTTGTAACTAACTTCTTGAAAGTACTACTAACTTTCAACACTCTCTTTCTTTTTGTCTCTCTCAATACTCTCCATCAAGCTAGGTTGTATAAATATGTTTAAGACCCCTAGCTTGGATAGTAGATAGTCATGTTGAGGCTTGTTGAGACCTTTGGTAAGCATATCAGCCGGCTGATTTTGTGTTGAAACATAAGCAATCTTGACCAATCCTTGTTGGAGTTTTTCCCTGATGAAATGACAATCAATCTCAATGTGTTTAGTACGTTCATGATATACTGGGTTAGAAGCCAATTGAATAGCAGACTTGCTGTCACTATATACTTGAATTGGTAACTGAACTTCAGTCTTTAACTCTTTCAACATTCCAACTAACCAAACTAACTCTGCTACAGTAGAAGCTAAGCTCATGTACTCAACAAAAAAGAAGTTGAGAAAGAAGAAGGTAAAAAAAATGAAGTTGAGGATGATGATGGGATTAAAACTATCAATGCACACACATTTCCTGTGCATTTCCAGCCTAATGCTACTGGTGATAACATTATGAGGTCAACCATGGGACACTACCTTTGAATTGTCCCATGGCCTACTGCTTAATAAAAATGGGACACTACCTTTGAATTGTGAAAGTTATTTCGAATATTTTCCCCAATGTGTCTCATGCAACAACCACAATGAGATGCAGGGTAGATAGTCGAAACCATCTTTCGAATACTTGGATGTCTATCAGAAATAATGCACAACTCATTAGTATCATCTACAAAGCTTCTCATATTTTGAAAAAATTATTCATATGAGGCATCGCATTCCTTGTTCACAACATAGAAAGCCACTGGAAATATATGATTCTCAACATCTTGTGCCACCGCCGATAGCAAAACTCCTTCATACTTGCTCCTCAGAAATGTCCCATCAACGGCTATTACTTTTCTCATTTCTTGAAAACCAGTTATCCAAGGGGCATATGATACAAAGAAGTACTTGAACCTCCCGTTTTCATCTAGCGACAATGTCGTCTTGCTTTTTGGATTTGCAACTTGAAGCATATAACAGTACGCATTAAGCATTGCATACTCATTCTCATGTGTTTCCCTAACCGAAGACTTAGCATGCTCCATGCCCTTATAAATCTTCCAATAGCTTACCTTACAACCCAATTATGTGTGGAGTTGATTTGACATGTCTCTTGTGGATAGGCCTTTACCATTGGGAAACCTATTTTCAAAGTACTTACCTATGACTTTTGCCATGGCATGCAGATTATGGCTTGTAAGATGCTCTAAACCACATGTATGGTACTTTTCATAGATTCTAATGACAAACCTGTCGCTACTTGTAAATTTCACAGCCCTCAGCCACCAATTGCACTCCGGATATGAACATTTAAAAGAAAAAACCATTACAAGAATTGATCACCTTTTTTAATCTAAAATCTTTTTTCAAGCAAGCAATTTTCAATGAATTTGCTAGTTCTTCCTTGTTCTTGAATGTCATTCCCTTATAAAAATCGGTATCATCATCTCGAACATTATTCACACGTGATGATTGAGAATAACATGGAATGTTGCTGCCAACAATAGGTGTAGAAAGATTGTTGCTCTCAAAGTCCGGCACTTCATCTTTTCTAATTTTATCATCATGATTATCATGTCATCATATAACATATCTTGTTGGTCTTCTTCTGGCATATGATCCTCCTCGATAGGATTTTCATCCACGTAGACTCTTATATGGGTGGCCTCATTGCTCCTCCCAAATAAACAAGCAAACTAGGTTGATCAATTATTTTAAAAGGTAAGACATTCTCATTATGAAAAAAAACTGGGAATGTAACTACTCATAACAAGATCTTTCGGTTGACAATTAAATCCAGATTTTTGAATGACTAAATTCACAAAATCATCATACAAAATATTACTTTCAACAGTCATCCCTACCGACCCTCCCCGTTTCTTACCATCCTTCCAACACCAAATGTATCGATTTTTCTTCTCGACCCATCACCACGACAATCAATCCCTACAAATAATACCAAAAATCAACTAGTACTAATGAAGAAATGTGTAAGTCATATGTTGCAACATTTGAAAATTCTGTATCATTTGGAGGTGCAAGATAGGAGTTCAATTAAAAGAAAAATGAAAAAGTAGCACATGAAAATAATGACCTGATATTACAAAAGCTCGATAAAGTTACAACACAATTATAAGCATTTAGAGATGTATTGATATAGAAGCATGCCAAATAAGTACATAAATGTTTACTTATAAGAATACCTTCATTGGAACAAAATAACCTAAACAATGACTAATAAAATTGTTCATCCGATCACAAGGATCTTAGATAGAGCTTGTAAATTACACTCCCTTGCAATTCATAGGCCAATGATGGGGTTGAGATCAATCATTGTTTTTACAATTTGTCTATGTAGATCGAATTTTCTAAAATTTTAGATACCGAATCCTCAAAGTATTGAAGCATAGCTCCCTAAAAAATGAAACAATTAGAAGATTAAAAGAATAATTGATAGCTCCATTAACACACTTCTAAAAGTTCCCTACATGAAATATGCACAAATAGTCCTCAAGCACCACTGATTTTCAACAAAGGGCAATGATCACATGTGGGAAGTCATCTAGAATAAAAGTCGAGGGCATAAGAAGATCAGACACCATCCAAACAAAAATGAATACAAAAATTAAATATGCCCGTTAAAACTACGATCTCGATTAGAGGGTCAACCCAATTCAAGCTCAATAGTTGGAACTACTATATTAACAATCCAAAGGAGGGTATAGTACTAACAATTGAATGTTTACTCAAATTTTCAGCAGAAAAATTATGAATTACTTTGATGGTAACCCTCTTCTTTTTCATTTTGTAATTGTCTGCTAACTTGTAGAATAGATGGAATCACACTTGGAAAAACAATGAATTTCAATTATGAAGTTTTGAAGGTTCACTCTAGCATATATCATATATATGACACTAAAATTTCAGGAAAAGGCCTACCAAAATTCTCAAATGGTAACCACCTAGTAAGGAGTAATTCCTACTATGCACTGAAAAGTATTGATTAAGATTGCCTTCACATTCTAGCCGAAGAAGAGGATTCAATATTTAAATTTCACGGATTCATCCTTTAGGTTCTTACAACTGAAAACATTACACATTTTAAATCACATATGGGTCATGTATCTGATCGAAGATAATCGACACAATTGAAGCCATCAAGCTTATTCTTCGTCTGCCACTATTTCTGGACATAATTTTTAATGAATATAGCAATACATGTAAATATTACCATCATAAGCAACAATCGAATCAATCATAAAGTGGTAATACCAATAATTTGTCAGTGCAAGTCAAATTTCTAGATAAAAAATGAGACGACACTTAGATGTGGATAGAAGTGCAACCACACTTGAGATTGATACCTGCAACTTTTAATGACTGATCCAAAAAAATGAGTACAATCAAGTTTATGTAATTCCATACACAACACACAAATCTAACAGCAAAGGAACAAACAAAAATAATTGTTGGGGAAAAGCTTACATCTATTATTTTTAGAAAAAAGCTCTACCAATATGTTCACTTTTCAACTTGATCACCTCTGTCAACAATAACATACCCAGTATAGTCCCACATCTTGATTGCCTCTGTCAAATAGAGATATGTTTTCATTCGACACTTAAAAATTCAAATGAACCAGGCCAGAAGAAAAAATCAGCAAGTAAGAAATTGAATTATCTTCCGTGAAAGGTTTAAATAACAAAATTGACTAAAGTAGTTCTTGCATGTAGATCAAGGATTGATCATAATTATTTTCTTGTGAGTTGCAGAGACTCGCACACAAAAGGATAATCATGTTCATCCATGTCATTACAGACATACAGAGCAGCAAAGTTGTGAACTTCCACAATGCTCTTGTGTCGTGAATTTGTGGATGCACTCCTCCTTGTTCATTTGGTAATCTTGACTGAAGAGTTGCTTTTCTTCTAAAAGCTTTCCATTCATCAAAAATACCTATATTCTTAATAAATAAAGGTATCAATATCTCAACTAATACGATAACTCTTGTATTGGTAATGTGACTTTTCAATTATGTGCTTTTGAATCAAACCACAGGTTCTAGACTTCTTAATATAGGTTAATTCTCTTTCAAAAATAATTGAGATGACATCAGGCGGTCAGGGTATAAAACTCAAAGGATTGTTAACGTGGAGAACTTCCAACAAGACAATTAACGACATAAGTATGTATTTCTTGTGCTTATGTATAACAATCATTTTAAGTCAATCTATTATTTTAGATTTCAAAGTTGATGAAAAATAAAAGTGTGGCTGATTAGTGATGTTGGTCTTATAATATATCGTTTGATATGCATAAAGATAATTTTTAATCTTCTATTATTATGATTGAAAACTTATATATTTTTATTTTAGAAGTTAACGACAAGTCTTTCTTTAATTTCTTTCTTTTTTCTTCAGAATAATTGTATTCATGTAAAACTATATATTGTTCTTCTTAACATAAAAATTAATTATGGCTTCACAATTTAATACAATATCAAAAAATTTAAACAAATTCTAAAATTTCAAAGTTCGAGTTGTGCGATTGTGGATAGTGCTGAATACAAGCATGAAATACCCTCCTCCCTCCTCTTTAGAGTTAATTTTACAAGATGACAATGTTACTTTTATATTCATATGGTGTATATTGTGGATTTTCATGTTATTAATTATTTCTACATATTGATTTAATATAGTTCATTAGTTTATACCAATAAATAATTAATATCGTCTCCAATTGCTCTTCGTTTGAATAAGTAATTAATATTATTTTCTACAAAAAATATTTTATTAATACAACAAAAAAATATTTAAGGACAAAGATGTACAAATATTTGAACTATTTGATATTTTATGAAATTAAAATATCCGCGCAACTCGCGAAAACGTATACTAGTTCAGACAAAACTAGTGTTTTTTTTTTCTTCTCAAAAAAAAAAACTAGTGTTTGGTCTGCGCTCAACATGGGCCGGCCCAACTGTAAGTAAACAAGGGACAATACGATGTCGGGTCGGCTAAAATTTGTTCTGAACTCTGATTTCTTTGTATTTGGCTCGGTGAGGATTTTGCTTGATAGGTTTCGACGAAGATTGCTGAGTTTATGGCTTTTGGTTTCGGAGGGTGGGTTGGTTTCAGCATAATAACTGTATGATTTTTCCTTAGGTTTGTTTGATTTTTGTCTCAATTTTTTTTTGGGTTGTGTAGAAGACAAATGGCTGGTAGGGCTTTGCTTGGAGCACCCACACAATTAAGGTATGTTGAATTTCTTCTTTCTTCTTCTTCTCCAGGTATGTAACTCGTGTATTGTTGATTCTGTATCAGGGGATACTGCCAGAAAATCTCTCCCACAAAAACCTCTAATAGAGTTGGTCATGATGGTAAAATTATGAACCTACTTTTCTATTTCTCGCTTCAAATTTATCTCTCTCATTTTATTTCTCTGGTCTTTGCAGTTAGAGCTTTCATTGGTGGTGGACTCGTATCTGCGTGCTTCTACTTGTACTGGTGCGTACCTCAACCTTCTCACCTCAATTTTGGAATTAAAATCAACTAAATTCAATTATCACAATTTTCTATATTCCATCAAACGAAATTGTACCACAAACTAGAAATTATTATAGACAGAGCTCCAATCATGTGCGGGCAGAATGTTTGGATTACAAAAGAGAAGAGAAGAGAAGAGAATGAAAGATTGAGAGGGAAATCTGTTAGTTAGAAAAGAGAAGAGAGCACACGAATAATACCACCAATTCAATCAATGCTTTCTTCTCTCTCCTGGTAGTTGCTTTTAACCGCTGATGTGGATGTTGCCGAGGTGACGACAATCATAATTCATAGCCTTTGCGCTCTCACCCGCTAATAGTCTTTTAACTACTAATTGAATTAATAACTACTTATTGAATTAATAAGTCTCAATTATGACAATACCTCCCTCACAACAACATCCTTGTCCTAAAGGATTGAGAACAAAATCAGGAAATTGTGCTTGTATGAACTCGTTATCCTCCCATGTCGCATCTTCAGGAGGCTGAATGAGCACCTTCACCTTGGCCATATAGTAATGCTTCACCATTTGTCTCTCCAGGACAATAACTGGTTTCACCAAGAATTGACCATCTTCACCAGCAGGTGGAATAGTTTGAGTACCCTTTTATCGCCTATCTTCTTCTTCAAGTGGGACACATGTAATACATGATGCACTCTAGAAGAGAGTGGCAATACCAACGTGTATGCCATAGTGTTCACTTCGGCTAAGATTGTATAGGGACCATAGTATTTCAAATTCTTTCTCAAAGCAAGAGAGGTTTGTCTGTATGGCCGAAGTTTAAGATAGACCTTGTCACCCACCTGGAACACTCTTTATCTGATCTCCTTTTATCTGCATACAACTTCATCTTTTCTTGAGCCTTGTGGAGGTCGTCCTTCAAAAGCGGTAACATCTGTTGTCTTTGCATAACATCTTCAGCAGTAGGAACAATAGTCTCAAGCAGGGGTCCGACAGATAGTTGTGGTGGTGAATAACCATAAAGAGCCTCAAATGGAGTACTCTGCAAACCAGTATGGAAATTGGTTTTGTACTGCCATTCGGCAGAAGGAAGCCACTCTCTCCGATGAGTAGGCGTGTTAGAGGTCATGCATCTCAAGTAGTTCTCAATGCACCTATTCACTCTCTCAGTCTGACCATCAATTTGAGGGTAATAGGCAGTGCTAAAGTGTAGTTGAGTACCCAATAATTTGAACAAGGACTGCCAAAAATTGCTAAGAATTTTTTTTGTCTCTATCAGATACAATTGACTTAGGAGTGCCATGTAAGCAATGCATCTTCTTCCAAAACTTGTGAGCTACAATGTCTGCATTAAAAGGATGGGAGAGGGCAACAAAATGAGCATACTTTAATTGCCTGTCCACTACTACTAGTATCACATCTTTGGACCTGGATTTTGGCTATCCTTCAGAAAAGTCCGTGCTTATGTGACTCCAACTTTGATTAGAGATTGGTAGAGGTTGCAGTAGCCCTAGGTAGGCTACATTCTCATCCCTGTTCTTGTGGCATACATCACAACTCTCAACAGGAATGGTGGTCATAACAGTTTTGAGAGCAACAAAGGCTGCATTAGCTTGCCCCCAAGGCCTAGCTTGAGTGGAAAAGGTGGAGGATTTGTGGCTTAGATCGCAGGTTCAAGCCCCACACCATGCAAAGCGAAGCCCGGTATTTAAGTGGAGAAGGGTAGAGAGGCGGGCCCATTATCCATCGAGTTTAGTTAGCTGTGATTGGTCCAAAGGACGGGTCACAAACGGATTTCTCGGTTATCAAAAAAAAAAAGGCTGCATTAGCTTCTTCATTCCACTTAAAGGAATCCTTCTTCGATAAGTCTGCCAAAGGTCTGCATATGGTACCATATCTTGCTACATATTTTCTGTAGTAATCTGTTAGCCCCAAGTATCCTCTAAGAGTAGTAAACAGAACAATGAGTTGATGAATATGATCCTCAAGAGACAAACTGTATGCTAGAAGGTTTAAACAGTTTGACCCCCTACTTGATTTCTTCCTTCAGTGCTCCTACAAAAGCTGGACAAGAAATATGATTCATTCAGAATTGGATTTCATACCAACATCTGAGAATTGAAGTCTTCAAACTCCCGTAACAATTCATCCATAGTACCAGTCTGAGAAAGTTAATTGAATTCTTCCACCACATCCCCTAGCGGTTGTACACTGAATCTGCTGCATAGTTCCTTCTTAAATTCAGGCATCCTACAACTCCCGTAATCAGTATCAGCGAATGACACCAAACCTCTCCTGATTCTTGACCATCAAAGCTGAGTAATTCCCAATTGGGAGGGGGTATTAGAACCATTTGTAGCCTGTTATTTCTGTTTTCCTTACCAAGGAAATGAAGTAATCCATCTCGTTGTGGCTGCTCTCCATTCCTTCGATTTGGTGCATAACTCAACCTTGGATAAATTTTGTTTCAAAATCCCAAAAATTGTAAAAATCTAGGCTAAGAAGAAACTATGTACACTCAAATGTATATAAAACGGGGTAAGTGATACTCAAAATTGGAAGGAGTTTGTTGCAAATAATAGGGATAGGTGATTCTCAAACTTGAAGATCTTTTTTTCCATTTACTATCATCTTTCCTGGTAGGCAAATTGTTTTCCAGACATTTCTCTTGTGTAAAACTTATTTTTAAATTTATTTTGCAGGTTACGCAACGAAGCTTTTAAAATTAAAGAGTAAGTTATCTTTTTTTTCTTTTTTTTTTTTGAGAAGGTAATACATATTATTCAGTGCTCAACACATAGTGAATGCTGATAGAGGGATGGCACTAGGGTGGGTTAGGGTGGCGCAAGGCATGACCTGCTAAGATTTCGACCCGCCCTACCCTGCCGTATTTAGCATTTCTCAAATAATTGCCCTGCCATACCCCACCCCGCCCCACCCCATCTATGCTTTTTCTTATTTTTTTCTTTTGCAGCAGTCTAAATAAAATTTTCAGAAGTTTCAAAAAAGAATGTCCCATTTTTAAGTTCCCATGTAGCTGCAAATTTTCAATATTAACATTTTATAATTTGTCCATCAAACCCATATTCTTGATTCTTGTCTCCAACTTATAAATGAGAGAACTAATTAGGAGAAGTTGTAGCACATGAGTGCTAGTTAATTATATAGTAAGTATATATAATGCAATGCCATATACACCATTTTTTCTTCAATATTCTTTCTTGTGAGCTGTTTTGTTAGCAACATTATTAAAGCCCAGAATGATAGTAGTAGCGTAGCAGAAAAATGGAGGATTCTTAGTGGGAAGAACAACGGCAGTAGATAATCTTTTTAAATCTAGTTCTAGTGCTGACTTAAACCTCAAGAGGTTTTGTGTTGGATGATGTGCTATGATATTGTATTGTTTTAATATAACTTTAGTATATATTACCTGTATTGACACTTCAATTCACTTTGATATTTGTCTCTAGGTCTAGGAAGTAGCGTCTTAAAGCTGCCCTTATGCCGGAAAGGACAACATGGAGGAATAAATGATGATATTTGTTATTTCCTAGTTGTACTTGTGCACGCTTAGTTTTGTGATGTTATTTTAAGTTGAGTCTTTTTTATGCTTATGTAACTCTCTTGGGGTCGTTGTCATTTCTTGTGCCATCATATCAAATTCATCATTGTGGTTCTGTGATCTTCATTTGATGCTTTGACATCTGACCTTAAACTTTGGAGGAGTATCAGTGGACGAATTGGTGACTGCAATATGTTTAAAATACTGTTCTGATTCCCTTTATTAGTATAATTTGGTCCTTAGTGCCTTATTGTTGTGTTAGGTTTGCAACTTTCACTTTTCTTTTGAGGCGATTCTCCTTTAATTGTGTTTGTGCTCTTGCTTCTCTTCTAGGCTCTGAGTGCGTTTCTTGAATTATCAGCTTCCTCTAATGATGCCATTTGTAAGTGCAATGTACTTGTACTTTGCAACTTATTGTCTTGTTGGTTCAAATTATACTTCATAGTCCAAGTCCTTTATTCTATTCAGCGTGCTTTTCTTGTTTGAATGAATAACACACGATTTATCCAACATGGAGTGATATTTCACAATTTTCTTAATATTTTTGGGTCATTTATTGGACCTTAGTTCTCTTGGGTTAATTATTACCGGAATAAGAAGGTTTATGTAGGCAAGCCTATATTGTATGTATCTTTCAGTGGGGTTATGTATGCGTATCCAATGCGACTTTATCCGTTGATACAATATGTGGAGTGCATGCATACCATCTTTGAGAGAGAGAGAGAATAAATAGCTCTGGATCGTTGTCTTATTCGAGTTTATGTTGAATCATGTATGTATATTCAATGACGGATGATTGTATGTTGTATGTATGCATAATCATCCTACAATATTTGCTTATCCAGCGCGATTGTGTATATTAAAAAACATAATACAAGTTCAACCATATCATCAATAACCAACAGTGCCACATCACTGAAATATAGGCAAAACAAAAGAATGTATATATTCCAGAGCGTGCATACATGCACCATAAATCCGTTTCTGATACATACATGATGTATATAACGAAAAATATAGGTGTATATTGTATTTGTATGTTGGTAAAGTGTATGTTTGTATGCACTAATCACGAGCCAATCATTGAAGTATGGATAAATATCATCTTCTTTTTGAATCACATTCCATCCAACACATTTTCTACAAACATAAAACTCATTATAAACTCAAACACCCAAGATAATAATGTAAGAACAAAATTATGCATAAAATATGAGACAATATTGTAATATAACTTTTAGTTGAATATTTGTACACAAATAAAGAGTATACAAAATTAAAGATGAAAATCTAATTAAAAATTTCAAAAATATCCCAAGAAAATAACTTCAAGAGTTCACTCCATAAAAGAGGTTCATTCAAAGTGTTTCCAAACACCAACTCTATGGGATACTCTAAATTCTCTTTTACAAAGAATATTCCAGATGAAATTCTTACAAAAGATGGGATGATTGAGCTGAAGAAACCAGGCCAATATTTATATGCCAAGGTTGCTCCAAAATTAGCCATTTGCATTGCACCTACCTAATTTAGGTCATATTTTACGCACTTGAAATAGAATAATGCAAGTGATAATGTAGACGACTTAGAAATTGTGGTAAGAGTATCTATGGGTCGCGGTCCAAAAGCACTAATTTTCTCTAAAGGTCAAACGCAATGTAAAGTAATTGGTCTAGGTTTCATATATTTTGGAATGGGCTTATTTTTACCTTATTTATAAGAGTGAACACGTGTAGGAGAAATAGCCTAATCAAAATAATTTGATTTTGTAACTATTAATATTAAATTATAAGGGATTGACTAATTTTGACGATGGATTTTGGGATTAATGGGGAGATACGATGGGTAGCACTTCCCTGGAGAATAGGATGCATCCATCCTTCATTGGAGGTCTCAATCAAGCTATGGAGTATGGCCTATGGGTAGTACTTCCCCCTCCCTCTAAAATAAGTGCCACCGAATGGTAAACCGTCCCTACGAGACACAACATTTCCAACAATCCAGAGGAGTTAATATTAAGATTGACATCAAGATGCACAAACTGCAAGACACTGAAGCTGAACTAAGAGGAACTGGGCAGAAAGCTGAAATAGTTGCTCTAACAAAGACAAGTCTAGAAGTTGAGATTAATGGTCCTCTGAGTAATATTGCCATGCTTATTCAAACATAAATTTTTAAAAAGGGATACCACTGATGACCACAAGACTAAAACATATCGTGATGACAACGAAATTCAGTTCCTTCCACATTCCAATAAACTTCAGGAAATTTGTAAGTAGAACATCAACTTAACATCTTCATAGATAGATAAGTACACATTACAGTTGGATCTTAACCAAAAGGCTGATAAATACACACATACTACTAAAAACAATTCAATAACGAGTGTCCCACTTCCATTGCTGATCACGCTCACGCTCCCTGATGAGACAAATAGCAGAGTGAATTAAAATTCTTGAAACTAGAGTAATTTCATCAAAGTTTAATATGCTCTGAAGCGGAGGACTAGGCAAAAGTATCTATTTGTAAGAAATCATAACATCTATTGAAATCCATTTCTTGAGCACATCAAAAAAATAATTGCAAAGATTCCTTGGTCAATAACAAGCTGCAAAAAATAAGTCAATATGCAACAAAGAACTCCAGGCACTATAACATATTAACATAGAGAATGAAACCAACAACTCCTCGCACTACAACAAGATTCTCTACAAGTTCCTTTACACTGAATCTAAACCATTTGGTCATGAATGTTTTTTTCTTTTTTTCCGGAGTTGAATATAGGAAACTATACTAGGCCATAAAATTCCAGAATTTGAAAAACACAAAAAAGTTGTTTTCACTTCAAATCACTCACAAAATTCAGAAACAACTCCAATTTGTATTCATGGCCCAAATCCAATTTTCAAATACCATTTCTCACTTTGAAAACAAAAACTACTTTTTCAAGTTTCACAATTGTCATGACCAAACGCACCCTGACAATTTCACCAGTTCTCTCCTCCACTTTGAAAGATACAACTCTTTCTTGTTCTTTCAACACAAATCTCACTAGATTTGCAAAGGAAATTTAGGACCCACTGAACCCTTGAGAAAGTCTCCATCAAATAATCCTCCTAAAAGTTGTCATTCTAAATTTTCATTGTCCATCAATTCAATAGACACATGTTCAGCAAAGAACCCTATGACTATGAATGCGGGAATTTAAGACAGAAAAATGTCTTTGATGTTCCTTTTAACAGTAATCTAAGGTGTTTTTGTCTCTGTTTCTTTTTCTGAAGAAAAAAAGAAGGATCCTGACGAGGTCTTGAAAAATATGGGATTTGAAGTGGATCAGTTTGGTGAAGTTCTGAAACTCCACAGTAAATTAATGAACCCATGCATCTATCTATGTGGTTACGGGATCCTCTCATCTGAGCACGAAATTATGTCATGAATGGGAGCGTTAGTAACACTATCCTGGGTTATGCAAAGAAGACCCCCTTTGATTGATAGTGGTTCAACTCACAGCTTTGTGAGTCCTCAGGTGATCAAGGCTCTAAGACTGTCTATAGTTCCTTATTATACTAGGATGAAGGTAACAGTTGCTAATGAGCAGATCATGTACAAATTATTGTCCAAATTTTCTGTGGCAAATGCAAGAGGAGCTATTTTGTTTTTGACAATAGAGTGTTCCAAGTTGGAGGTTGCGATTTGGTGCTGGGTATGTACTAGATAGATGTGTTTTCTCTAGTTAAAACTGAGTATCAGACCACACAATCTATCTGGAAGAAAGGTTGATCGCCTTGTTTGGTCACCAGGAGGAGCACACTCTTGACTACTACACCACACAGTCTGTCATTTGTCATTCGTAAGGGAAGAAAGGTTGATCACCATGTTTGGTATCACCAGGAGGAGCACAGACTTTTCCCTACTGAAGGTGAGAAGCTACTCAAATTGTTTAATAAACATCAGTTTAGTGGGATAGCTGTTGTTTGTACCATGAGTACCCACTATGAAGATGGGGATCATCAGAAAATTCTTAAGAAGAAAACAGTCTTGTTAGAGTCCTTTCAGGAAGTCTTTGATGAACCAAAGGACTTACCTCCTAAAAGACCTTCTGTCATACCATTACTTTACTTTCAGGTGCTCAACCTTTCAATTTAAGGCCTTACATGTATTCCTTTAATCAAAAGAATGCTACTGAAGGTATCATTGATTATATGTTCAAGCTCTCAAACCATGGTACATAGTCATTCTTATTTTGCCTCATTTGTGAAAAAGAAAGACAGTACCTGGAGACCGTGTGTTGATTATAGGAGATTAAATTCATTGACAGTGTAAAACAAATATTCCATTCCCATGGTTGAAGATCTGTTAGATGAGTTGAATGGATTCAAAATAATCTCTAAGGTCAGGGTATCACCAAGTGAGAATGAAAGGGGAGGATGAACATAAAACTGCTTTTAAGACCCATCATGGATTGTGGCAATTCAGAGTAATGCCATTTGACCGTTCTAATGCCCCTGCCACTTTTCAATGATGTTGCTCGGACTCTTCAAAAATGTCAACAGGTGCGTGTCGGGTTCTCCAAAACTAGTGTATTTTTGGAGAATCTGACATGGGTGCGGCATCGAAAGTGAAAAGCCGGTGCAACTACGCTTTTCAATCATTGATGCACCCAGTTGACACAGGTGTGTGTTGGATTCTCCAAGAATACACTACTTTTGGGGGAATCTAACACCAACCCGTTGACATTTTTTGAAGAGTCCAAACAACACAAGGTCATTCCCCTCTAAAAGACATGTTTCAAAACATCTTTAATTATTCAATAAACTGAAGGGCTACAGTGGCCGAGTACTGGACAAGTGACAGATTGTACATAATGTTGAGAATGATTAAAAGGTGGAACAATTTTGAGATCTCCTGCAGCTAATTGATTCTTGAACTATTTTTAGACACACAAATGATATAATAATGTGGAAACAGGGGTGTGTTTACAATTAAGAGCTGTTGTGAAGAACAAAATCATCATTGGAACAATTACGGCCATGTAAAACTTGTGGAAAAGTTGGGCAGCAAAGGTTCTGTTTTGACTTAAACAGAAGGTGCAGAAAAGAGGTTTCCAAAAAAGATGTGTTAAGTGTTAATGGAGTAAATAACACAATAATCTACTAGACAGTAAAAATAAATCAAACTTACTGTTCCCGGATTTCATTCAGTTTAGTGTGAACCCTGCGTGGCCAAGAAACAAAATCAGATCCAGATCCAACTCTGAATATATTGATCTTTCCTTATACCCTAATAATTTTTTTCTTTGCTAATTAAATTGGTTATCATGGGAAAAACAGAAGAAAAATACATACGTGAAATAGAGGATATTACAAGCCGTTACGGCCCCAGCACCAAACATAATACCTGCAAGGGAGGGATCAGAGTTTGAGTTATTATTAATGAATTAATACA
Source organism: Solanum raphanifolium (assembly GCA_036250405.1). Lineage (NCBI taxonomy): Eukaryota > Viridiplantae > Streptophyta > Magnoliopsida > Solanales > Solanaceae > Solanum > Solanum raphanifolium. The sequence continues at coordinate 731 of JAJOOE010008452.1, read as the reverse complement.
AAAAAGAGAAATTAAAAAATTAGAGGGTGGTTGAATTACTAGTCCGACGAAATGAGCGATCGAGTTCGGCAGTGGATGAAACTTTCTGGCAGTATCCCCTGCAGAATCAAAAATAAAAAAATCAAAATAAATTCTTCGAAAGATGAAAATTTGCAAGACACTTACATACCTGATTTGTGTTGTTGATGCTCCCAGCAAAGCCCTACCAGCCCTAACAAAAAGAGAAAAAAAAAACTTGAGGATAAATCAAAAGTTATAGAATCAAGATATTAGCTGCAACCAACTCACCTTCCGAATAGGAAAGCCATTAGCGGACAACAATACAATCTTGTTGAAATTAAAGAACCAAACCCTAGGCAGCAGGCCTGATGATGAGCAAACAAAATATTTTTGTGAGAGAAATATTTTATTTTACTTTATTATATACTACTACTTTTTATTTTATATACTAGATAATGTTGCCCGTGTTATGCACAGGCCCAATAATATAAATGATATGTTTTAGGGCTAATAACTGAGTTTTTGAAGCTATTATTTGCGTGGATAAAGGAATAAGTTTTTTTATCACAAATCTGTACTTTCTTTGATACTATTTAAGGCATAATAAGACTACCTACATACAACATTTTTGAAATATTTTATGTTGTCAATTATCATGATTTATAGTATTTTTACGATAGATTCACTTCAAGAATCAGTGGAATTTTTTGTATTTTTTTTCAAAACATATT
>JAJOOE010008451.1:0-26644 GCA_036250405.1 Solanum raphanifolium | reverse complement strand
TAACACATAATTTGTTCTACATAAAAATTTGAGGCCTTCCAAAATTGGAGGCCTAAGGCATATGCCTTAATATTTATAAGGCAGAGCCGCCCCTGGTAGACGCTCGACTCAAGAATGGAAAAAACAATTATGTAAAACAAATACGGAAGCGAAGAAGTTATGGTAAAGATAGTTAATGCCTTGTTGATCAAGTAAAAAATTACAGAGTACTGGAATTCAACTTACAATTTTCTAAAACAACAATAGGAGTCGCTGGGAAAAACTTACAGAAAGAGAGAGAGAGAGAGCGTGGAGCCGTTTACTTGTTCTGCAATCTTTTTGGTAACTGAATATATATAGGTTTAAGTGGGCTGTGGGCCCAAATCCATTTTGTTTTTGGGCTTTTACATTATTGCGGCTTACAAAAGTTCCTAAAAAATTCACATATATACTCTTTTTTTAAAAAAAAAATTATACTCTCTCCGTTATATTTTATAGGCTAAATGGTCTGGTGGACCCTTATACTTATACCCGTTTGTATTGTGAACCCTTCTACTTATTCCTTTGTCATCTGAACCCCTGAACTCATTTAAACTCAACATGTTGAACCCTTTCAACACATCGTGACTCTCAATCGCGCTGATGTCACATTCCATGTAAGATAAATTTTGCCACATCATTTTTTATAATAATTTCTTTTTGGACCAAAATCATAAAGTTTTGATTCAAACTTTACAAAAACAAATTAATTATTCTTCTAAATTAAAAATTTGGGTCTCCCTACATCAGCCATTTTCACTGTGAAAAGGCCCAATTGCCGGAGAAATTTGCCGCTGCCACCACTCCTCTTGCCGGCGAGACCACAAAGACTCTCTCCCTCATCTGTCTTCGTCTTCGTCGCACACTTTCACCATTTTTCTTACCTCATCCTTCTCCAACCTCCACAAATCCAAAAACCATAAGCCGCCGCACCAGCTCATTGCCCCTCACCAGCCTCGTTCCCCTCTCCACCATCTTCATTTTTCCGTACCAGCGACGACTCCTGCGAACCACCAGGGACCCCCTATGCTCTCCATCCATTCTGGCGTACCAGAAGGCAAGAAAATTCTTTGCTGCCTCCGGTGTACTAGCATACTCCTCACCGCCTCTGATGTACCAAACCAACTAAAGAAGATGAAAGAAAGAAGAAAAGAAGGTTGGGAAAAAAATGGAGATGGCTGAAAAAAATGGGTCATTTGGTGAAGAAGAAGGGTTTCAATTTTCCTTTTTATGTTTATTATTTTACTCTTTTAATTTAAATATTTTTTAAAATTTATATATGATGTTCACTTGCCTTAATAGGCATGTGGTCTCACTCTCTTGCCAACTCAACCATATTAATGCCACATAAGCATGGTCAATGGTCAGAGGGTTTGATATATTGTGTTTTATTAAGTGTAAGGGTTCAGATGACAAAGGGTTAAGTAAAAGGGTTCACAATACAAACAGGTACAAGTATAGGTATCCATCAGACCATTTTGCCTATTTTATATTAGTTAGTTTGACTTGACACTGAGTTTAAGAAAGAACGAAAGATTTTTTAATCTTGTGGTCTAAAAAATAAGTGATAGAATTTGCGTGACTATTAATCATTTTATTAAAAGTAAAATGAGTATTTTAAAATTAAATTGTTAGTTATTATACAAATGTATCATTTTTTTAAGCCGGCTAAAAAGGAAAGTAAGTCATATAAATTAGAAGACAGGGAATATAGAACAAATTTTCAATTCACAATTTAAGATATATATATATACATATAGATATAAAAATTCAAAATACACAATTTACATAATTGTATACTTAGAGTTACATCAAAAATATCATTTTATCAATCAATCAATTAAACTACTGAAATTTCATAATATTAAGTAAATATTACCCTTATTTAGAAGTGGCACTTTTAAAGGACTAACATAGCTTAAAATAATTGTACCTTGTGCTTATTTAGAAGTGCCACTTCTAAAGGACTAACATAGCTTAAAATAATTGTACCTTGTGCTGAAAATGTGATGAGACAAATAAGGACATTTTTGGTATTGTCAAGATTACTTTTGATCAATTCATTGTAATAGAGACATATGTACTCTATTTGGTCACACGTGTCTTGTCTTTTTATATATACTTAGCCAGCCAATCTTTATCTTCTTTATCCCAATCTTTATCTTCTTTATCTTTATATTTATATTTTATTTTACGAACACGGCAAATACATGTTGTGCCAAAAGTACTGTAAATGGTACATTATACTGGGCCCATCTGTAATAAATATTTGACCTATATTATTAACACGTGTATTGCTTTTTATGTTTTGAGAAACACGCGTGCTACTGACTATCTCTGTTCGTCTTCCTCATTGGAACATTAACAAAAACCTACAGTGACTTTCATTCCCACTTTCTTTTCCTTTCAGTTTCTATTTATTAATAAAATTGATTTTATGTTTAAACTTTCTCCAATTGTTATGGTACGTTTTCTTGCGAGAATTCCAGTGGAGAATTTAGCAGACACCGATTTCTTCGATTATTTATTTTATTTTTGTTTTGATTTTAGGTCAATTTTTCATTCGATTGGCTTAATTTTTCTTTCAATCTTGCCAATTGATTTGATATTTTGGTTGTTATACACTAAATTTAGAGTTCATATGTCGTGTTGTTCCTTCTTCTCCTTCTCCTCTCCGACTTACCTATTTACGAGTTTGTATATCAATTTTATTTTTTTCTTAAAACTCTATTATTGAAATTTTCTGTTTCCACTTTTTTTTAATTTAATAATTTCTCATATGCAGGACCTTGCATTTAATTACTTTGAGCAGAAAAGGGAGAATTACAAATGTGCAGGATGGAGCATAGGAAACTTCATATTAAAAACTCTACCAATTTTTCGAAGAAACTGTCATATCGTTATATCGCAGGTATACCGACCTTAATTCTATCAAATCAAACCAAGAAAATATCCTTGTGTCTAATTTAAGTAGATATTGTAACCCTAAAAAATCTATCAATTTTATCCGTTTGATTTAGTTTTCGATTTACCGACTAAAAATGTCCGGGTTGGGTAGAGATTATAACCCTAAATTTCTCATTGGGTGAGTTCCACTTTTATATTTTACTACTGTTAAAACTGATCTTTAGCTTTTCTTATCAATTATCAAATGCAAACGTTATTTATGGACTATAATCCCTTATACCTGAAGCTAGCACGTTTTTGCTAAACTTGAAGATGTATGTTAGTCCCTTCGATTGAGTGTGCCTATGGCAAATAGTAAATACATGTTGAGGGATACAGGTGGTTTGATGAAAAGTTAGTGCGATTACACCTGTTAAATAGGAACAATTTGAACGTACACTTTAGGTTGCTTTTGGTACAACCATTTGTTGTTGTGTTCGTCCCACTGAGTATATTATCGACTTGTTTTTGCTGAGCTTATTACATCATTCATATATTATGATTGTCGTTTATCTTGACGGTTTTGTAAATAGTATTGTAATATCTTTGTCACCCTCACCAAATTCTTGAAATTTTGATTAATGAATTCTTTACATTTTGCTTATATGTCTAATGTCATATTTTGTTATAGTTTCAGGTAACATAAAGGACATACGCCCCTTATAAACTTTGCTTGGCTGGAGTATCAAGTAAGGTAAAATTCTTTTGCATAGACTTTCAAAAATCAATAAGTCCACAATTACGAATTAGTGTGATAGACTAAGGTGATATCTTATATAGAGTATAGAATTATAGATGTTCTGACATTAAGAACTAGATTAAAATTATTTTGATGAACGGTGGTTGGCTTATACGTGAAATATATCCAATATAGTATATATATATGTGGCCATAAAAATGTTTTCTCATAAAAAAAAGTGGCTTTTCAGGATGTTGTGCTTGGTTTGTTCTCGAATACGAGGAATTGTTCTCTGTCATTAGTGAAAAGCACCTCATTGTAGAGAGCTAAACTAACTCTAAAGATTTACAACAACAAAATTTCGATCACGGTGAAAAACAACCATTCACTAGCAGGGGAAATATAAGAGGTCTACGGACCGCATCTCATATTGGCCATAGACCGCTTGCACTTGCAATTCCACGGGACCAGAGAGCTTTAGATGAACCACTTTTGTATGGTGATACTTCACGACATCTTGGGTCAGCTGTAAAGCAGTTTGGTCCACCTAATTTACAACTTCAATTGATTGTTTACAAGGTCACTATTGAATAAATACGTGTGCTGGACTCCTCCTTTAGCAGATCACACACGTAACAGTTTAGAGTAACATATAATAGTAACTCACTGTAATTTCTTTCTCTCCTTCATTGCGTCAAACTATTATTACTCCAATAGTTCTTTAGGTTTCCTCTTCAATCTTTCAGCATCTAACCTATATGTTTTGCTGAGTTTTTTTTATCTTTGTTCTTCACTCTTTCGGATTATTTTAATTTATTGATGTTCCTACTATATAAAAGTTCAAAACATGTGTGTTGTGAGGTTCTCCTTCTTCTTTTGCTTGTTCTCTGATTTTTTCCTCTTTTGAGTATGTTTGATGCTACTTTTTTACTTTGTAAAGTGTTGCATGCATAAAAGCATATTTGATTTATAGTTTCATTTACTAATTTGAATTTTTTACTTGGGATTTTATATCGGGGTTCTAAGGGTGAAATCAACCTCTCATTTGCAGATGGAACGAACTATCTAAAAGTTTCAAATGCAAATAAAGGTTATTTGGAGTTCCAAGTGGAAGAGAAGGGAAAGGACGGTAAAGAAACTGCTATACTGATCTAGCATAGCTCATATAGAGAGGTAAGGACTGAAATTTTACTTGTTGAAAAATTTATAAAAAGAATTGTGGTTAATCAATTGAGTTATCTTCCTCTCTTGCACTGAGGCAATATGTTTTGGCTAATTTGTGTAAGAAAAAAGAAAATTAAAAAAGATTCTTTTTTGTGATCATTTTTTCTATATGAGTTGGCTGATTGGACAATTTTATAATTGAGAATTTGGATGTAATTTGGAGTTTGGTAGAAAGGATAATGGTTTAACTGATTATGCAAAGAAATTCACTTTTCAAATGAGGTATGCCTTTCTCCACATGATGTAATACTTGGGATGATTGCTCACAGATAACAATTATAAAAATGACACTGAGACTATACATTGTTTCATGTATGCTTTGTCTTCTAAAGTTGCAAGACACGAACTAAGTATTTATTTCACTTTGTGAAGTTTCACTCCATAATGAGAAGCTAACAATGAATGGAAAGGTTTCTATCCCGTGTTTTAGATATATTTCATGCTTGATTTGTGGCCTTGAGCTATGGGATTGTTTATAATTCTTACGAACTTTTATTAAATGAATTTGCAGAACACTGGATACATTTTTATAGATATTCTTATTGGAAGATCTTTGTAAAATTCCAAGATCTTTCTCTTTGTTGTTGTGTCATTCAAAATTTTCTTGTAATGAAATCACTTTGAGCACGATAAGAAAGGAATACAACTTCGCATATACACTACATGAAAATGTCGTTACAAGTATCTTTTTATTTAGTTTCTTAAGATTATAAATTGGGTAGTACAGTTTGTGTGTTAGAGTTTGAATTTCAGTGAGATGAGGTGCACTCTTATTTTGTGCCAATTGATAATTCTTTTGTTAATTGGAAACGCTAAAGGAGTAGCGATTTACTAATTTCAGTGTTATTATCATCGTCAAATTGCAAGTTAAACTTGTAACAAGGTTTGACTTGATCCACATGAGGGCATTGCATTTGAACCGATTTTACAAACTGTTGGTGAGCTGTTTCATGATCGATTGATTGATGGAAGGGCCACTATATTCTAGCAAACATATACCCTGTAGAACATTTCTATCAACTTACCTAAAACAATGCCCATTCACTTTCTACGTGAATTCCGTCATATTCGAGTATTTACAAAGTAAGACCTAAATTCATGTTCAACTACATTATTTGTTTGGATTAGACAAACTTCAAGGCCCCTTAAGAAGACTGAAGTTGAAGTGGTATTAGACATGAATTTTTGGGCCAAGATACAAACAATTTGGATTCTAGGCATATTGATGCAAATAGCTGAAGATGTAACACATGAATTTTAGCATCGGACGACTTAATCGGAGGTTGGTTATGAGAAATTGTTTAATAAGAAGATATCTATAAGATTTAAAGGTAAGTTCTATAGTACAATTGTCAGTCCGATAATATTACATGCATGTGAGTGAAAGTTGAGCCTCTTAGATTAACATGCTTGCTAGATGAAAGTCATAAAATACGAATAGATAAGGATGTGCGGTTATATAAGATTAGAAATGCTTAAATCTGACCGAGGGTATAGGCTGAACATAGAATAAAATGACATCTCTTTAAGGACATTCAATGAAAAATATAAGAGAATTCCGTAAGAAAATGTCATTTCAGATCTCTAATCATTCTACTGTACTTAATCGTCCAACATTTGAAAGTCAATGTAGGATGATAGACACATAAAGAGACTTGCCGACGACCAAATTAGTTTAGGAGCTATCTTAAGAGGGTAGAAAAATACCGCTACAGTGTTGGTCACTTTAGTGTTATTTGTGTACGACTCCAGATTACTACAGTATAGTTGTGGTAGAAATTAAATTTTTATTCTTCTTTCCTAGATTTGGAAAGTCTTAGTTGTCTATTTCCATGCATATTTTATAGATTTTTCTTTCTTTTTCATTTATAATTAGGGAAACAAAACATAATGTTACCAGCTAAATATATATGATCGAGGTTTAAGATTTTTTCTTTTGTACAAAAGTAGACAGCTTTCCTTTCTAAAGCAGATCTTTACTATTACTGAAATTCATCTTCAGCCTTTGAATTTCATTCGAATAGTGTAGTATAGTTTTGTGTGACTTGAGAAACATCCATTTGCAGACGGTTCTTAGCTTCATAACAATGCTAACTAACATAGTTACTTAAAAAGAAAAAAGGGTGAACATGTCAGCAGATGTTTGTTTCTCTGTAGGGAAGTAGGAAAAAGAAATATCTTAGATAACTATATGGTAGATTCAGATCCACACGATTTTGGACACTTAACCTTGTGATACAAATAATTGTTCGCTTTCCTTATTGTTTAAGAAAAAGGTAGTGAAAAAAATAGTTATAAATTGATACGCTATCAAGCCTTTCTATATATTTGCTTAAGAAGTATATCGATATACATTTTACTTGAATGAAAAATATGTTTGTTATCCAGTTCAGGTCATTCACGGTTTGAGTTGGTGGGGTTGCTCCAGATAAGCCTTTTGATTGTGTAAGTCATCTAAATCAATTTTCTACACTGTATAAACTAAAAAAGATATCAGTCGCAAAGTAAATTATTCTTATCCTTCCAAGAAAGAAAATTCCATAGCTATCTTATAAAGAAATTCATTTTATTTCTCAAATGGCGTGTATTTGATATTTTTTTTCTCACATATAAATAGATATTTGGGGCTTATATACATTTCTCACTAATTTTTAAACCAGCAACAAAAAAAAGGATATCGAAGCATATTACAGTATCGAGTAATACTGTTTTTAAATAGTTATGGCTGAGAAATTTTTGTATGATTTTTAAGGTAAGTGTTGAAATTTGTTCTAGAGAGAAGATTGCAGGATGGAAGGAAATTTTTAAATGATAGATGCAGATGATAGTGGACATATTATGCTGGAAGAACTGAAAAGGAGTTTTGAAAGAGTCGGTGCCAAGCAAAAGGATTCAAAAATAGATGATTGGATGTAAATCGTAAGTGCTGCTTATTAACTTGATGTTTGAAGCCTGCTTTGAAACCTCACAGGTCGCTGAGGTCTCCATTAGGTAGGCGTACTGGAGTTTGCAGGCACGATAAAAATGAGCTTGCATCAACTTTAGAAATATTTTATGTTTCTACAATTTCAAGTTTGTAACTATAACATAAGGTACCTAAAACACTTTTAACTTGTATATGTCGTCATAATTCAATTAATGACAATAATAAAATAGCAATGTTCTCAGTAGGTATTCGCCAACTTTCTACTGAGAACTTCACCTATATTTCAAAGTATTATGTTGGGCCCGTGCATCGCACGGGCTTGCCAATCTAGTATATGTAGATAACATACCTTGATTACAATTTACAGTTACTATGTAGATAACATACCTTGATTACAATTTACAGTTACACTTTGATTTGCTACACATTGTATTTGTTGTACTTTTTTGCGGAGAAAAAAATTACAAATACAAACTAACTAATTGCTTGAAACAAAGGAACTGATCTTTTCTGTTATAGTAAATTAGCTGAAATCACTCCCTAAAAATCTTTTTTGTTGCAAATTACACTCTGGTTGTTACAAAATCGAAAGCCAAGCAAATTCGAATACAAAAACGCAAAATCGATCAAATATACTCTGTTCCTCTTCAATTATGTTGTATTCATTTAAATTGGAATACAAAGTCACTTTTTGCTTCTGACTATATACCAAAAAGTGCTTATTTCTCATATTGAACAAGTCATACTTATTTTTCTCTATGTAAATTAATTTTCTTAGTCACGTGAATTTTTTCTCAACATTTAATTTCATGTATTTAACTCAGCATTTCAGACGCAAGAAGCACCAAACTATTTACCACGATCAACATTTTTAGTAACTTTCTATTTAATTTTTAAACTTAATTTTATAATTCAAACACAATATTGTTTAAATATATATATTCATGTCTTGTAAGTATATATTTTTTGTATGGATGTGATGCACACCTACAACACATATATGCTAAAGCCATTTTTTTAAAAAGGAAAATAGTTTATATTTCTAGCTAGCGTTTGACCATAAATTTTGAAAATTTACCTTCAAAAATTCGTTTGATCATGAAATTTTATTAGACTCTGTAAATCTTATACTAAAATATTTTCAAGTTTGACTAGTTTGTGGATTTTCGAGATTACAATGGTCACATTATTGTTGTTTTATGTTTAGTTTCCAATTTCCACAAACTATTTTAGTATTCCAACTTGAATAATTTTCCATGAACTCAAAACTCCAATATATTCCAATTATATACGTAGTCTTCTTTTTCCAACTGTACCCCTGACACCAAATAGCTGATCTGGAGGCTTTGTTACGTGACTCTCACTAACCATCATTATTGGTTGGAAATAAGTTATTTCAAAATTAATTATTATGAAATAAGTTATATGTATTATATGGATGATTTATCTCATAATTATAGTATTAATAATAGAATAAATAATCTAAAAGCTACCTAATATCTGGAATTATTTGTGCAGTCACAGTCCAAAGCCACTTCCCTCCTTTGATAAATAAATAGGCTGCTTCGACTCACATATCCTCAAAATACTCTCATCTTTTTTCTCTATGGATTCTCTAGCTCTCTTCGCCACGGCTTCTCTTATCGCCGTTAGCCTCTACTGGTTCGTATGCATCCTTGGCTCCGCCGAGCAAAAGGGCAAACGCGCTGTCGAACTCTCCGGTGGTTCTATCGCCAAAGAGAACGTTCAAGACAAATACAAACAATACTGGTCTTTCTTCCGTCGTCCTAAAGAAATCGAAACTACCGAAAATGTCCCTGATTTTGTAGACACTTTCTACAATCTCGTTACTGATATTTACGAATGGGGATGGGGTCAATCTTTTCATTTTTCCCCTTCTATCCCTGGAAAATCTGATCGTGAATGCACGCGCATTCACGAAGAGAGGGCTGTGGATCTGTTAGGTGTAAAGCCCGGAGCCCGAATTCTAGATGCAGGCTGCGGGGTTGGCGGGCCTATGCGGGCCATCGCAGCTCATTCAGGTGCTAATATTGTTGGCATCACTATTAACGAGTATCAAGTAAATAGGGCTCGACTCCACAATAAGAAAGCGGGGCTTGACTCATTATGTGAAGTTGTGTGTGGGAATTTTCTAGAAATGCCTTTTGATGACAACAGTTTTGATGGAGTTTATTCAATTGAAGCAACATGTCATGCACCAAAACTCGAAGAAGTGTACAGAGAGATATACAGGGTATTAAAACCCGGATCCCTGTACGTTTCATATGAATGGGTTACAACTGAATTGTTCAATTCGGATGATCCCGAACATGTGGAGATTATTCATGGTATTGAAAGGGGTGATGCCTTGCCTGGATTGAGAAAATATAGTGATATATTTCAGGTTGCTAAGAAAGTGGGATTCGAAGTTGTTGATGAGAAAGATTTAGCTAAGCCACCATCGAACCCTTGGTGGACGAGGCTGCAGATGGGGAAAATTGCGTATTGGAGAAATCATATTGTGGTTACAGTGCTTTCTTGGCTTGGAATTGCACCTAAGGGTACAGTAGATGTGCACAAGATGTTGGTTGAGACAGCTGATTATTTGGCTAAAGGTGGCGATAAAGGGATTTTTAGTCCTATGCATATGATTCTCTGCAGAAAGCCTGAAGAAAACTAGCCACACATCTTCAGACTATTAATGGCATTTTTTTCTTTCTCTTGTACCATTTTCAATCCTTTGTATAATTTCTAGCTTGGAATCTATGCTTCTGATGTAGTACAAAACTTCTGTTATTTGTTACTTCCTCTGTCCTAATTTACGTGACTTACTTTTCTTTTTAGTCAGTTCCAAAAAGAACGATATATTTCTATATTAAATAACAATTTTTGTAAAATGTTTATTTTATCCTTAATGAAATGATTTAAAGCCACACAAATTTTTATCATTTATTTTAGACCACAAATTTTAAAAGTCTTCATTTCTTTTTTAAACTTTGCCGAGTCATGAAAGTACTTATTATTAGTGTTCTGAGGCCAAAAAGTAGTAAAAGGACCATTTTTAATACTTCAATTTGTTTGACTTTGTCTTTCTTTTTTGTCCATTTAAAAAGAATTATTCTTCGATTTTTTATGGGAATTTTAAATTTCTTAGTGGAAAAGGAAGAAAATAAGGATTTTTGAAATTTGATGGCACAATTCTAGAAGAAATTGGAAATTTGATGACAAATGACAGTGCAACATTAGAAGTCTAGTGGATTTTTGAATAATACGTTCCAGCTATGAGTGGGTATTTTAGATATATTTGTGCGATTGATTAGTATTCCTTACAATTTTTAGAGATTGTGTGGTTGACTAATCAGTTTTGAGATTGAGATTTTGAGAAAATAACAAAAATGATCCTTTTTTTAAAGTAGATTCATCATATTATTTGAGTATTGGTCCTTTATTATTTGTTAAATTAAAAGTTGGCATTTTTTTGTTATCTCTATCGGATATTTTTCAAATTCTGATTATTAAATTTAAGCAAAATTGTAAAAATAAAAATTATTTAATGGTAACTCACATTTGGACGTATATTTTATGTTATTTAATTATTATGGTTGTTTTTTCATACCTGGTACAACTTTTTTTAGGATTTTGATGAAATTTTGTGTTTTTTCTGATTAATTTATTTTTTTCACAAGTATAATTCAATTTAATAATCAAAGTTTGGCAATATCTCACGAGATCAAAAGTGCTTACTTTAACCATTTTTTAAAATTAGTACACTATGGGGGGAATATATTGAACCTACTAACAAAGATATATAATAGACCATTCTTTAATCTGGCTTTGTAGTTGTATGGTTAACCAATAACCACGTACTATCTTTGTTGTCAACGTGCACTAGTAATGCTAAGCATAACAATAGTTATTTTAATTACGTGATGAAATGATCATTGTTTTTTTAAAAAAAGTTTTTCATGCCCATTATCTAATATCCACATTGAAACTTGATCATACCCACTGAAATTCGATTAAATCTGAATTCGCATGGGGAAGTTCCACACTAGAGGGTAAAATACTCACTAACAAAGGTAACTTCATACCCAAGGGGACTCAAACTCGAAATCTTTAATTAATGATGAAAGAGTACTTACAACTCCATCACAATCCTTATTGATGAACGATCATTGCTTACCACACTTTGAACAAGGTAAGTAATTATATTTTTATTTTTTAACAATAATAGATTATAGTTATTTTTAAGAAAAAACTATCTTATTGGACATATATATATATATATATATATATATATATATATACTAATTATATTTATACTTTCAAATAATTACATATTTTATCATTAATTAAGGGTTTCCTATTATATAATGAGGAAGATACACTTACATATATGTATTGTTGCTACCAGATGCACTAAAATAGGAAGAGAGGTGAGCGAAATAGTCATTCATCCCAGATACATGTGAATCACATTAACACTAGATACATGTATATGTATGTATCTGGTGTGATCCGCATTTATCTGGTATACCAAATACATAGGAGAGTGGCGAGCGAGAGGAGAAGGAGATGAACAAGATTTGTTATATATCCTAGATACATGTGAATCCACTTGGATATAGTGTATCTAGAACAAATTACACCTAACTTAGACCCTACATGTTCTGAGATACATGTATCTGGACGCACAAAATTCTGATAAGATTTGTAATATTGCAAATCAGAGTATATTCAAGTAGTTAGCTCCTAAACTAGTGTGATTTATGTAAGTTTTCCTACTTTTTAAAACAAATATGAAGTATTATTCATAGAAAATGTAATTTTTTTGTATAAGAAAAAAAAATTATCAAAAGAAGTTTGATACATTCGGAATATTGTATCTCAAGAAAAATTAAATAAATTAGCTATATCATTGATTGAAACTAAATTATTAGAAGAAAATATTAATTACTTTGCATTCTAAACGACTAGAATTATAGACTTCATAAGATTTTTTTAAAAAAAAATTAAAACTTCCACCATTCAATTTAGCTTTAGGTCACACCATTATGTGTGAGCCACCCCTAATTTGGCCTAACACTGAGAATGCTATAACATAATATGTTTGACTTTGTTGATTTTTTCGTATATTAATTATTTTATTATTCAAAGAAGCAAGAGATATATTGACTTGTGACTTAGGAAAGAAGAAATAAATAGAAGAGACATACAAATTTGGTGTCTTTATTGGAAATTTATGAAAAATACAAATTTACTAAGAAGTCAGTCTATGTTCATTGTGTAATTGATTTAATTAATTTTTTTCTAGAGAGAACCATTTTCTATGCTGATGTTGATGTTGTCCATTGCAGCAACTTAAAAAGAGGGAATTGGAAATAGACACCACCTTTGGCAGACTTGCACCATTTCCACCGCTCCATTTCCTCCTTGCCTGATCTTACGCGAATTTAGGATTTAAATTTTATAAATTTAATTTTTAAAATTTTAAAACTATAATCATTATGCTTTTAAAGTTATGAGTTTATATTTATTGACTATATTATTTATTATTTTTAAAAGGAAGAGAGGTAAATCTACGTTTCAACTTTATGATTTAGAGTTATTATGACTCATTAAAAAATTGATGTATTATGTATATATATATTCTCATCGTTTAACAAATAGAACATACTTACCCTGTTTGTTAACACACTCATATTACTTAATCAAAAAAAAATCCTAAGTTAACGAAGAATATATTTTAGGCAAATTTTAAATTTTAAATTTATGAGTCCAATAAATAAATTAATATATAATAATAATCAATAAAAAATAAAGTAATATTTTATGAGCAACTTTCACATATAGCAAACATAAAAAACATATTTGTATGCTATAGGCTTATAGCTATAGTTTGCATAATTGCGCTCCATATCAAATTTTATGTTTGCTATTGAGTTTTTTATTTGTATAATTCGCTACAAACATCCAATTTTATACAAATTGTTCTGTTTTGTATAAATTCATTTATACATTGTAATTTGTATAATAAGATATGTATTTATATAATTATAAGTGTATAGGACGAAAATATATATATTTGTATTTGTATATACACTTTTCTCTCGCTTTATACAAACACAAATGCATTTTATACATTTTATACCGAAATGTATAAAATGGCTAATTGTATACCGAATCCGATGGCAAAAAACGGGGATGCTTGTTGCGAATTACAATTAAAATAAACTATGGCTATAACATTTAATTTGAATTAATAATTTGCTATTTCATACAATTTTTCCATATTTTATTGACTGATCCTATTTAGTTTACTTTGTTACTTTGTTTTTCTAAAAAAAATAAATGGAAAAGAGCTCTTTCCTTGCCATGAAACCCGGCCTAACCATTTTGTTATGAGCTCTTATAAGAAGATATCTTAATATAATTTTCATTATAATTATCTAATCTATCGTAACATGCGTTGGTTCTTGGAAACCCCACCCGCTATTAATGATCTGCTATCATACCTCTAATCACAAAATTAAGGATATATTTATGGAAAAACTACATAATTAAATATACTTTACTAAAGTATATAATGTTATTATATATACTTTCAAAGTGTTGCGTATCTTACCACTAATTAAGAGTTTTCTATTATGTATTGAGGAAAAATACATTTAAATACATGTATTTTTGCTACTAAATACACAAACATAGGGAGAGAGGCGAGCGAAATGGGGAGGGAGAGGATTGAGGGAGGCGAGCGAGATTTATTATGTATCTCAAATATAATGTATTTAGAACAAATTACAACTAATTTTGACATTATGTATTCCAGATACATGTATCTGGACGTATCTGAACAACCCAAAATCTAATAAAATATGTAATATTGCAAATTATACTGTATCTAAGTAATTAGCTCCTAAACTAGTGGAATTTATGTAAAATTTCCTTATATTTATCCTTTTCCCTTTTCTGAAAATTATGTATATCTATCTATTATTTGTTATAATATTTTTAGTAATTTTTTTATATAATGTCATCATCAAATCAAATGAAATGAGCATTCCAGGCTACATCTGCTTCTGACAACTCATAGAGGAGTTGTTCTCTAAGAATATTTTATGCACTTCCGTTTCTTATTGGAAATGGTTGTCCAACATTGTGGCTATGCATGAGTTGGGACATAGGCTTTAATTGGGTGGTTACCAATTAGTGGTCCATTTAGAGAGCACTACATGTGATCTACGATGTGCTGCCACCTTTGCACCTTGTTTGGATGGTTATGTATATTGCTAGTTTAAAATATCATGTTTGTTTTATTAATTTTATTGTAATGTACTAAATATGTTGCGTTACTTGACCATGTTGAGTGATAATCATCTACTGCCGTCTGTGCATCTAAGTCAATGATTACAAGTAAAAAAATCTTCTCTCTTGCAAATGGATGAACATATATAAACAGATACAATGAGGTCCTGAATTATAAGAAGTTGGTAGTGAATGAATAGTGTACTGATAGAATATATAAACTCTAAAGTAGTGTCCTTTTAGGTTTTAGATTATTTGACATATGACACACCTACTATTGAATAATTAAATCCTCTCAGCAATAGTTTTCTTCATAATATATAGTTCTAGCTAGTAAATAAGTTCAACTTGGCTCATCTCATATGAAAATTTTGCATAAATTATAAGAAAAAGGTACAGAAACCTATTTAAAATTATACATAATTATTCTCATGTTCATGCTACTCAAGATGTTGAGGATCCATACCTGTCTACGCTCCACGCCCCATCTTGCTCGTTACAAAATGGAATGTTTGTGTTGTGTGTTGTTTCGCGTAACTGATTGTTGATAGTGGCCTTTCTCTCCTCTCTGAAAAAAACAGCAGTTATTGAGGCCATTGCATTATTGTACATCACCTAATTCTTTTTGACGATGCACAATTGTCGTATTGTATCTTGTGAGCCCAAGCTATCCTAAACCTGGAAAAATCTACTCTTGAAGTTGAAACTATGAAACAGATATAAATATGTTTTGTTAAAAAAGAATCAGCTTACAGTCCATGGAAAACAATAAAATTGCTTCATACATAGAAAGGGCTGTGCATAAAACCTAGAATCCCCTAATGTTGTTGGAATTTAAACAAAACCAACTATACCCTGCAGCATGTCACATAACACAACAGGTGATAAATTACAAGATGTAACTAGTTCCCAAAGGAATAGCATTGACTTCTAAATGCCAGAGAACCTTTGTTTTTGGAACTCATTGATTGTTGAGCTAAAAGGAGATACACAAAGAGGAAAAGCTCGCGAGCCAATGTATTGCACCAAGGAATTGCACAAGAGACTAGAGTAAAAAGCTGGCTCCTTCCTGTCAATTAGATGCATCACGGCTGTAATACTGATCCAGAGTCTTTGCTGGGATACGATGCAAAAGCTCACGGGGAAAGATGCGAAGAAGTGTCCAAGCTAAATCAAGTGACTGGAATATATTGCGGGTGTCATAAGCTCCTTGAGAGACAAACTTCCTCTCAAATTTGTCGAGGAACTCTAAGTAAAGCTGTTTAAACAAAAAAGGAGTATCTAGTCATCTTATCATTGAATTATTGATAACCTACGCAAAACATAGCTCAAAATTAATTAAACAAAAGGACTTTTTCACAAGCAACATACCAAGTCCTCAGAAGAAAGTGCTTCTTCTCCAACCACAGCTTTCATTGCCTGGACATCTTTTCCAATGGCATAATTTGCATACAACTAAAGGTTTTTAAAATCAATGCAAAAGGGAGAAATAAGCACATTAACGGAGGTATAAGCTATCCACTCTCTTGAAGGTATGAAGATTAATGAAGCAACGAAATACATTTTTTATTGAAAATTAACTTACCTGGTTGGATACATCAGCATGATCCCTCCTAGTCATACCCTCACCAATGGCACTCTGCAAAGAAATTTAAGTGGTTAATCGGAATATCACATGTAAAGCTTCCTCTAGTTTCCGTTAAATTGATATGACAGAATATAAAGTAAAGAGATCCATGTGCTCACCTTCATCAGCCGAGATAAGGACGGAAGTACATTGATTGGAGGATATATCTGTTACAGTTCAGAACAGAAAAAAATATTTCCGAGTCATTTCTGTTCAAAATCCAAGAGCTATCCAAGAAGTAAAGACATTCAATAATGGCAATCTTCGGTAGCACTCTGAATTGGCAATTATCCAAATTTAAAACTCGACTCAACAAGTAAGTGGGTCACTGTGGATGTTTACATTAACTGGGTACTTCTCAGTCACTCTTGCAAAAGTATTTTTCAAATTGATTAGT
This sequence comes from Solanum raphanifolium, assembly GCA_036250405.1. Taxonomy (NCBI): domain Eukaryota; kingdom Viridiplantae; phylum Streptophyta; class Magnoliopsida; order Solanales; family Solanaceae; genus Solanum; species Solanum raphanifolium. The sequence continues at coordinate 9,522 of JAJOOE010008451.1, read as the reverse complement.
CAAACAGAAACTGCTACTCTCTAAAATTGCTTTTTTGAAAGAAAAAAAAACTTCCTAGCAAAAAGCACTTTCCAAAATAGGCCGTTGAAGTTTGGCTAAACAGGCTATTAATCTAGTTTTGGTTTCTCGGGGTTACTATAATTTTAGGTCTAGAACAAGTCTAGGAGGTATTAAGATCACCGCAAAGTTCCAGTATCTCTTTGAAAAAGCGGGACTACTTAAATGGTAATTATGTATTCTCCCGGAAGAATCTGAAAAATGAATCTCAGATGATCATCTTCATATGAAACGATGGCAATTAAGCCATGTCTGGTGAAGCTGATGACTTTCATGGAAAAATAAAACTAAAATGTGGAATGTGTACTGCTTGGCCTGAGTTAGCACCATATAAGTATAATAACTCCCTTTAAATCCTATGGATCATTTCCTAATATTCATTTCAGTTAACAAAATCCAAATAGAAAGTAACTTAGATGTTCTAAATACTAGCAACATGCAATTCAGGAGTGGTGTAGGCAATGAGCAAGTGCAAAATAGAGAAGTAGTATGTATTATATTAGAATTTAGAGTAAGTTATACTAATATAATAAGCACGTAATTAAAGATGAAGAAGAGACAAATTGGTTCAAATTCCCTCCTAGGTTGATAAGTTGGCGTTGTGCCAACTTGTGCTACTTTTTACCAATAATATTCATGTCTCATTTGTGAGATTGATGGACTACTAATGGTTTGAATGATATAATTTCAGGTTTTGGGAGCCTTTGAAAAGCATAAGGATTGGAATAGCTTCAAATACGTGAGAAAATTGGACATGAAGGCCAAAATTTAAAGAAAAAGTGGCCAAAAGAACAAAGGAAAAAATATGAGCTGGCCACACGGCCTCACCCAGGTGGCCTGAGCCACGTAACCCCACCCACGCAGCCAAGGAGATGAAGGGGGAGCTTTTGCAAATGGCCACACAACTCACCCATGTAGCTCGGTCAGGTAATTGGGCGAGGGGTGTTTTAGCCACCATAGCTAACTTTGGGAGGATTTGGAGACTTTTCACCAGAGTTCACATTTTCTTACTTAATTAATCTTCAATTATGTCTTCCGTTTCTCTTGTATTTTCCATTTCTAGTATGAATAGCTAAAATAGTTGGGGTTGTAAAATCTCATGGTATTAATGTGAACGAGTATTAGCTTATCTTGTTTCTTACTTGGGTTTGTGATTCTCTACTTGTTTACACTATTATTTGTCAATTTGGTGGTTGCAAACACTAGATTTAAGCCCTTCACATCTATTTCTTTCTTGGAAAAGTGAAAAATAGATTGGGAATTTGGCAAGTAGAGAGCAAGAGCATATTAAGGAGTTAATATTGCCTGATTAATCAAATCAAACTAGGAATAGGGAGATATCTACTTGGGTCTTTATCAATTGAGTCATAATATTTTCACTTGGGTTTGAAAGAACTTTTAGGGACAAACTGGACCATGCCCGAGCATACTGCAGACTTGTTGAGTTGTTGGATAAGAAGAGGGGGGAGCAAGAGCCAGAAGGCATGGTGGAGGATAATTCCACATTGCATTTGGTGCACAGTCTGGATAGAAAGAAATAGTAGAAACTTTGAAGATAGGTTCAATTCCATTCCGAAGGTTAAATGGAATTGGTGTAGAGAGAAAGGTTTAGAGGAAACAAAACAGATTGTAGAATTATTAGGATCCTTGTAAGTATATTTTTTTTCCTCTTCTTTTGTTCCCCTCTGTTTGCTGAAGGCCACCACCATATCCTTAATGCTAAAGAATACAACATTACCATTTTCAAAACAAAAAAAATAATTTAGGGATAAGCAAGATGATTATATTCGTGAACTAGCCATGCCATATTGAGTCACGACCCTGGTCTCTCTTAATTGAAACAAGTCATTTTTCCTTGCATTCCAAGTGTTCGTTAAAAGTCCTAGCTTAGTATAATAGTCTACTTTTAGAAATAATTGTTTAACCACTCTTTTGTTTGAAGATTACCTTAGAAATTTCCAAATTCTAACACTTTTTAGACATCTTGACACAAGCAGACTCCTCGTGGGATCGACCCCAACCTTTGTTTGGTTTATTATTGCTACGACCATACTACATTTCATTTTGAGGTGTAGTATTGGACATTCCCAATTTTTGGGGAAAGAGGAAAAGGAAGGGATTTTGATAACATTCTATTTTGAAGTACTAATTAGTTATCCATTTTTCTGAAGCTTTGCTTGGGATCGAGAGAAGAGAGAAAGGAAGGAAAAGTAGAATTGTTCCATATCTTTTAACAATGGAACAAAGAGTCATCAATTTTTTTAATGACAAGGAAATCCATCAAGGGCCAAACCCAGTCCCCGAAACTCAAGGATAATGGGTCTGCTCCTTTACCCTTCTCCTGTTAAATACCAGGCTCGTCAATTTTTCTTTTCCTGTTCTTTTCCATTTCCCCTCTTGTACATTTCTCATCCTTTCCTTACCCTTAGTTTCCAAAAAATAGGGTAAAAATCTAATCAGGTTACAAGACTGACTCAGATAATCTAGAGTTAATTTTAATAAACAATTTAGAATGGACAAAGTTTAGGATTTAGTTTCAAGCCCATGAAATTATAGGAATGGTAATGAAGCTTGTCATTCTGTTTATTTGGCCCGGAGCTTACCTATTAAGGGAAGGGTGTAGGTAACAGAGAAGCTTATCCAGAAATTCTGTGTCTACTTTGTAGAGGATCATAAAACATGCTTTCCTATTGTCAAAAACAGTAAAAGATTTTTCAATTTTCTTTTACAAGGAATCAACAACAGTAAAAGATTCAAAAAGCAGAGAGCTTAAGATGCCCACTTTAGTTGGATCAATTGCTCATTTACTGGTAAGATCTATAAAGCAATTTTAACAGTTTACGAGTATATATGAGTACTCAGCCTCAGAGCTATACAATACCTGTCGGTTATGAAGCTGTCGGTCTATATAGATTTGTCCTTCAGTGATATAGCCTGTAAGATCTGGAGTTGGATGCGTAATATCTGTTCAAACAACAGAAAGTAGGGACTCATTAACAAATATAATTGAGCAATCAGAAGCAGAAGTAATAGCCAGAAATTATTGCTCAACTGTAAGTTACCATCATTTGGCATGGTTAGAATTGGAATTTGTGTGATGGAGCCCGTCCGTCCCTCAATACGCCCAGCTCGTTCATAGATCGTTGCCAGATCAGTATACATATAACCAGGATATCCACGCCTTCCAGGCACTTCTTCTCGGGCAGCAGATACCTGTGGGAGGATGAGAAGTATGGTTTGAGCTCTCAGTGGTCTAAGGAACTCAGAACATCTGATAACACCACATAACTGAGATGTACTAATATTATTTTTTAATTTTTTTTTTTGGAAATTGGTAATGTTGAGATGTACTAATATTAAGTTCTAAGAAGTGCTCCTTATTAAATACAAACATGATTAGATAAAGTTAAAAGGTCATGAAGTGTTCATAAACAATACCTCACGCAGAGCATCAGCATATGAACTCATATCAGTTAAAATGACAAGAACATGCTTCCCACATTCGTATGCTAGATATTCTGCAGTTGTCAGAGCAATCCTGGGAGTAATGATGCGCTCTATTGTAGGATCATTTGCCTACGAGAAGTAAACATAAGAGATCGAAATGAGCTTCACCTTATAGAAGTGTTACTATTTCACATAACCAAATACTCATGTGTTAGTCTGAGTTAAATCCAAACATTACCAGGTTTAAGAAAAGCGTCACTCTCTCCATGGATCCATTTTCCTCAAAATCGCGTTTGAAAAATTGTGCGGTTTCCATGTTGACTCCCATAGCTGCAAAGACTATGGCAAAATTGTCCGCTTCACTGTCCTGGGACACCAAGGAAGAAAGTGAGAATTATATTATTTTATTTTTATAACCGAGAAAGCCGTCTGTGACCCGCCCTTTGGACCAATGAAGAAAGTGAGAATTATGTCAATGTGAATCCAACTCAATCACCAAAACATGGAGACCAAAATGTGCCACTCCAGCTATTCACGGGTAGATTAGAGAAGGACCTAACACTCCGTAACAGCTTTCTGAAAAAGTTTAACTCTGCTTAGTTTTTGCCTTTTAAAGATATAGTTAATGAACTTCATAAGAAGGGGAAGAAAGAACATTGCAGACTCATATTTTGTTCTTCCTCATCGTGGATGTAATGTTGTGAACTCCACTTCAATGCAGTAATCTAAAGCTATCATGTAATCTGACAACAGTAAAATTCTCAACACAGACATCATAATGTGCATTTAGACCTAGAAGGACAATCGAAGTATTCAATGGCCATTTCAAGCAAAGTGGCATACTTCCTGTTATCAGCATATTAGACATTTGAAATATGTAATCCCTTCGTTCCATTTCTTAAGACAGTGTTTGACTGGGTACAGAGTTTCATACTTTAATTTGACTTATTTATTGTACAAGTGAGTGTAGAAAATATTAAAAATAAAGTTGAAAAATAGTTTGACAGAAAAACATCACATCAAAATAAAACATTTACTAATTTAATGAACCTGAACTCTAGTTTTTGTGGAAGGTGTATTGGATTGGAATGGTGCCCAGTTGCCAAAATGGAAAAGAGACATATGAACTGAGATGGATGGAGTACGTTACAAGAAACTACTACTAACCTCAAGAAGATTTTCAGATTTCTCCAACCTCTTCACTAAACCAGCTTGTCGGCAGATCTGAGCCGCAATTTCATTATGAGGAAGACCGGCAGCAGAGAAAAGAGGTATTTTCTGCCCTCTAGCAATTGAATTCATAACGTCAATTGTTGAAATTCCTGTCTGTATCATCTCTTCAGGATATGTTCTCTCACTGGGGTTGATAGAACTTCCTAAAATTGACATATTACATGTAGCAGGATATTAGTCCAGAAATCTCATGTGAGAGCCAAAGTTGAACTTGCTAGAACTAAGTACTTACCAGAAATATCCCTGTAAGCCTCAGGTAAAATAGGAGGACCATTGTCAATTGGCTTTCCAGAACCATTAAATATGCGTCCTAGCATATCCAGTGAGACAGGTGTCTTCAAAACCTGCAAACATATGTACACTCTTAGAAAGTAATAAAATGATAAACCATTAGAAGCATAATATCTCCACTAATAAAAAAAATGATAATACCCATTATGAATAATATCTTTGTTACAGGATCCATATCATTTCTTACTTTTCTCCCTCATTGAACAAATACTAAGCTATTGCAACATGTTAACACTAACTAGTTTATTGCTCTTGACAAGACTTTTGTGTGCTATATACAACACTTTGAATGCAACAGAAAGGAATAAAAGGCTAAACAAAAGGTGACGCATGTTATTCCAGACCAATGTTTCTCAGCGGTTGAAAAGAATTGATGAAAACAGAGGGGGACTTTCTACAAGTGATTTATGTTAATTGGATTTTATGGAACAAAAGTCATGAGAAAATATGAGTTATAAAATATATTGTACCTCCCCAGTAAACTGCACAGTTGTGTATTTGTTGTCAATTCCAGATGTTCCTTCAAAAACCTGGTAAAACCAAAAGAGGAAATGAGCATGCTACAGCAGATTCAATTTATTCTAGAAGAATTGTCGGAAGGTAGAAACTTAAAGTGGATGAAATATTTGTCAGAAGTCAAATCTAGCCATAAGTGATTCTAAAGAATAATAGACCTGAACAACAGCTTTTTCCCCATCAACTTCCAGAACTTGTCCACGTCGGGTTGTTCCATCTCCCAAACGGATATTAACAATCTCCTGGTACTTAGGTCCCTGACAAGAGAAACACATGTACACATCATTCTAGTTGCATTAACACCAAAATTACAATAAGCTACAGTAAGTTTTAAAAACAAAAGCAAAGTGCACAATGATTACCTTAACTTTTTCAAGGATAACCAGTGGTCCAGCAACACCAGAGACAGTCCTATATTCTGCAATTTCCGCAACATTAGAAGCAGATGTGGATCCAGGATTTGGAGGTTTTGGGTGCCACATTTCTTTGAACGTAGATAGCACTATCATAAAATTGCTAATTTCTAATGAACGTCGAAATTTGGCTCATCGGTAAGGGATTATCAATCAACAATTTGTCAAAACGTGGGCAATGAGCAAAATACCACCAGACTCCATCAAAAATTTGAGAGAGAAATTAGTGATTTTTTGGTAGTGTGTATGTCTACATTTGAAGTAGTGTGGCACCGAAATCCTCCAAATAGGGAAAACACTTGGTTGGTTTGATCAACTTTAGGCTTCAGTCATTGTTCTTCTTTTCAATTTATACAGACAAATCAATCAAACGGAAAAAATGTAACGATTATAATAACATAGCACAAAACAAAAAATTAATCCAACTTGTGAGTTAAGAATGAGAACGAACATATGTTTTCTGTTCCATTATTAAGCGGTTTTGACAACAAGCCAAGCATCATCATTACGGGGAGAGATGAACTTTTAAGTTTAATACAAAAGAAAAAATCTTCTTCTATTTTATATATACTTAAAGTGTTAACAAAGATGAGACAAAAACTCAAGAATCAATTTAAAAAAGAGTCAAGCAGCATTTAATTTTAATGAAGAATAGTTGGTCAAGAGGAAAAGAAAAGAACCATAGAGAATGGAATACTTGTATGTGTATCTGTATGTATCTCTATTGCTTCAGCAAACCTAAAATTACTACCTGTTGGCAGTGGGATTTGAACTCCCAGTGCTTGGGAGAAACTTTAAGCATTTGCTACTAGCACCTTTGCCTTATTTGTTACTACAGGTAGCACTTGATCCATTTCTACTATTTCTTCAATATATATATACATATAAATACAAAGTTTCATCTAAGCTTGTGGATCGCATGGTACCCCCTCGGACCTTAATAGATCTTGCCCTGATTAGAAGTCACCATCAATCTTCTAAATGAAAATTTTAAACAAATTCCTATGTTGACTCAACTATAAAATAAGATTGAGAGTCAGAAAACATATAATTTACTATTGATGATTTCCTGGAATTAAAGCAGAAAGGTACATCACACTCTATTCATAATTTATACTAGTATTTACCAATGAAATCTTCTAACTACTAAAATCAAGAAGTAGAAACTCCTCTCTCATTTGCACGCGAACTACACAAAACGAAATCCAAAGGGTCTTTAACTACAGTTCTCTCCCAACTTGAAAAGCTCTATCATTAAAACTAGGACTGTAAAGGTATTCAGCTCATTATCCCTATGTCTAACTTAGCTCTTGTTTATATCATTACAAATCATAAATAGACTTCATTCCACAAAACAAAAGGCACTAAAAAGAAGAGTACCACATGAACTTACCCATTCCAACCTCCAGGGTTCCTTCCTCCATGTCAATATTTTTTTTTGCCTTACTCATACTTAACCTGAAAATGAACAATAAAACATCAATAACCAATCATGAACTATACCTCAATACCAAAATATGATAATAATTGCGAGTAGGTCTATGGCTAACATAAAAATAGTACTCCCTGTGTCTCAATTTGTTATCAAATTTTACTTATCAAAGGCCAAATTCTGACTATTTTTCAGAATTAAATCGAGATAGACTATCCTCTACATTTAAGATATTCGAAAACTACACGAAAAATTCTATAAGTCACAATTATCCTAATCAAAATGATAGTGATGTACACAATGATGTGAGTAGAAAACGAACCCAAAGGCCTTGAAAAACGATTACTAAATTGGAAGATGAAGATTCAAAAATGGATCTGTAAAAAGGAGCTTACCTTTTCTTCTGAAATCCAGAGGAGAGAGAGAAGTAGATGAACCGGAGAGAGAATAAAAACCGGAATCAACGTGATGCACGCTAGTGAAAGGGAGATCGAGGGGGTGAGTGGGTCGGATTGAGTTACCACTAGAAAAAGAAAAATTAATTCAACTATCCTAATAATAGTGTTAAAAAATTATGTAATAGACATATGTTTTTTTTTTTTTTTTAACTCTAGGATATAACCCGTAGCCGCTATAACATCTGCCCTTCGGGTGAGCACTTTGTGTGCACTGGGTAAATCCTCCACTGTGTAATAGCCTGCAAACCACACAAAGAATGTAAACCGCACTAGGCAAGCCCTATGCGAGCACTCTATGGTGAGCACTTTGTGCGCACTGGGTAAACCCCCCACTGTGTAATAGCCTGCAAACCACACAGGGGATGTAAACTGCACTAGGCAAGCCCTATGCGACAGGCTCGACTCAGAAGGCATTAAGGGGGAATCGATCTCAGGTCATCCGTGTGGATAACCACCCTCCAAACCAACTGAACCATCCGTTCGATTTAACTAGTCACATTTTACTTCATGACCTGTAACCTACTAACCATCGATCTACCCTATTCCTTGACCTACTTGTCCTTTTAGGCTAAGATCATATTGTCGATAAGTTGCATATGTGTCATATTTTGTCTAATTATTTATTTTCAAATCTTATTCGATCTACCTCTACCTCTCATCATATCTACCATAGCTAACCTCTTACATCTCCTCACTTAGGTATTTGTTCATCTTCTCTTCATGCACATGCATACATCATCCTAGTCTCGCCTCTCTCATTTTGTCCACCACGCCCCGAATATCTTATTTTTTAATTATATCTATCCTAATATGTCCATACATCCATTTCAACATCTTTATTTTCGTTACTTTCATCTCCCATATGTGTGAACGCCAACACTCCATCTCCTTCCACTATTCTCACATGAATCTTGTCTCCTGTGTATATGTCCCTAATTCCCCTAATGTAAGCTACAAATACACATAAACTTCAAGCATCTCCACATAACTCTCTAGGGACTTTGTCATAAGTTTTTTTCTAGGTAAATGATCAAATACCATATGGAAGTCAATTCTTTATATTTTTATATTGCTCAATCAATCTTCTTAAATATGGATGACTTTTGTAGTTGAACACAGTGACATTAAATTAAATTGGATTTTAGCAATAAACATACTCTTCATCACCGTTATATATCTTCATTATCCTCTTCCAAAATTTCATAGTGTAGCTTAGAAGTTGGATACCTCTATAATTATTGCAATTTTGGATATCATCCTTATTCTTATATAACGGTCAGACTATGTATTGAGGTCTTTATTACTAATACATGAAAATTTATATCCACGTAAATTATTTAATGTTTAAAACCACACAAGTTCCAGATTCCAAAAGTTTTACTTATTTATTATAGGGAAAAGGGTTAAAAATGCCCTTAACGTATCTCAAATGGTTCAAAAATGCCCTCCTTCCACCTTTTGGTTTAAAAATGCCCTCAACGTTTTTTTAAGGTTCAAAATTGCCCTTTATTAACAGAACAATGACATGGCAATTGTGACATGGATTTTCTTTACCTATTTCAAAATATATGACCCACTTAATCTAGAAATCCATTTCAAATCTGACCCGATATGACCGATTAATTTTGGATCTTTTGTTTCCATTTGTTCTAACTCTCTTCTTTCTTCCTACCTC
>JAJOOE010008450.1:0-25693 GCA_036250405.1 Solanum raphanifolium | reverse complement strand
TTATACTACCTTTCAAAAATGTAAATTTTTATTTCAAAAAATCTTAAAATTTTCATATCCGAATTTACAATTAATATTTAGCATAAATAAATGTGGACGAAAGAAAATATATTAGAAAAAAGATAAAAGAAAGCCAATATATATTTATGAAAGAATTAAACTTGAATACTACTACTGAACTAAACATTGAACGTAAGATTCTTGGCTAACTTTTACTGAACTTATCTTAAAAAATATATTTAGTAATATTTTGTTGAAGCAGCCCCTATTGGTCGTTTGTGTCCCACAGGCAATCAAGTGGACTGAAATCTAATGCGAACTTTTCTTGGAATTTCTGCATTAATCCATTTTGGAAAATATTAAACTTCCCCTCTTATTCGTCCTTTCAGTTTAGCCGCCAGCTGGTAGGTATATGACGCGGTTCAAAGAAATTATAAATATTTTAGAATATGGATTTGAACATATATATATAGATTAAAAAATATGAAAAAACTCAAATATGTTATTGAGAAAAGACTCATCTATGTCATCAGTTAAAAGTTTATTTCATCTACGTCATTTCGATTTGAGAAAGGTTCATTCATCCATGTCATTATTTATTAACTGACAAATAGTTCTCATTTTACAAAATCATATTTTACGGGTGGTCAACTATGATCCGATCATGCCATTAATTAAATAATTTTTTAGAGAAAAAAGGCTCACATATATCATTGATTTTTTAGAAAAAGGTTAATCTATATCATTTATTAAAAGTTTGGTTCATGTATATCATTTAGTTAACAAATAATGACATCAATGAGCCTTTTCTTAAAAAAAGTGACATAAATAAGCTAATTTTTTAATAAGTAACATAAATAAATCTTTTTTCAAAGTTTAATGATGATCTATTTCCTTATAAAAAAAAAGGCAAAAGGGTCCAGTGGACCCTTGTACTTGTTTGCGTTTGTATTATGAACCCTTCTACTTAATGTTTTATCAACTGAACCCTTAAACTTAATAAATAGCAATATATTGAACCCCTCTGACCGTTGACCAAGCATATGTGGCATTAAAATGACTGAGTTGGCAAGAGTGTGTGATTACACTCGCGTGTAAGCAAGTAAACATCATATCTGAATTAAAAAGAGTTATTAAAATTACAAAAAAAATAAAATAATAATTTTTTTTAACAAAAAAAAAATCATCTTCTTCCCCATTTCACCTTTTTTCAGATAACCCAATCCCTGCCCGTAATCCCTTATCTCTTTCTTCTCTACACTCTAGCAGAGATCTTGACACTAATCCATTTTTCGCTAGTACGGGAGGCGGCGAGGAGGTTCGTTGGTGGCCGGAGAGAATCGAGAGGAGAGGCAGTCTTGGTTTGCTGGTGGTGCGGTGAAAGGAAGACAATGGAGGAGACGAGGTGGGTGAGGGTGAGAGGAGTTGGTCACGACGGCAAAAAGGTTTGCCGGCCAAAGTTGGTAAAGCGGCGACCTAGGGTTGCTGATTTTGTGAGATTGAAAAAGGAGGAAAGGAAAATGGTGAGTGTGTGCGACGGAGATAGAGACGGGTGTGAGAGAGAGAGAATAGGTTGTGCTAGCAAGAAGAGTGACGGCGACGACTTTCTAATCTGGTGGCTTGAGGCTATTTCACGGCAGAAATAGGTTGGGGAGAAGAAGATGGCAGGTGATTTGGTGCCTGGAATCCCAAATTTTATTTTAATGAATAAATTAAAATTTTATTATTTTTCCTTTTATTTAATATTTTTGATTAATAATTAAAAAATATAGTTAATGGAGATAATTATGACATGTCATTGATTTATGTGACATGGATTTGACGTGTCATCTATTTATGGGTGAGTGAATTACACACATGGTAGGAGGGGTTTAAAAAACTTGTTTTGATTGAGTTTAAGGGTTCAGTTGGTAAGTAGTTAAGTAGAAGGGTCTATAATACAAACCCAAACAAGTATAAGGATCCACCAGACCATTTCGCCTAAAAAAAAACACACCACAAAACTAATAAAAAAAAGTTAAGTTTGGCGTGCCACGTGTGGTGTTGGGATATGGATTTAGAATGATGACGTGTTTGGGATATTTAGTCTTGGGTCAATTTGTGTTTGGTAATTAGATTACGCCAATTTGACTGACTTCCTAATTATAATGATAAAATAATAGTTTGAAATTTATAATTATGATAAGTTCATTAGCTTGTTAGATTAAAGTAGGCTTACTTTTCTTTTGTCAATTGTCCATAGTCTTCTAAAAGTTTGCTTGATTTTATTTCTCGGATGCTTCTCCCTTTGGAAAGTACCGACTTTCACCTTCGTCTACTTTGGTTGAATAAGTCATCTTTGTAATCTTTTTATCATATTGACGTACACTTTCAATTAGGTTACCAATAAAATGGCTCATGCACTCCAATCTTAATTTATTTATTTGAAAACTAAAAGAAATCCTATTAAGAAAAAATAGTTGATAATGATGGATAAATAAATTTTAACTATCCCTTAGTCATTTGTTTGTTTACAAAGTTTGAAATAACATATCACACGATCAATAATTAGTACTGAAAATAAATTATATCTATCTCTACTTGGATACCTTATTCCGGATAAAATAGTGAAAATGACAAAAGTATTCTCTCAAATCTTTTTATACCTCACTATTCACGTCATTTACACTTATAAAGGGTATTTTTTATAAACAAACAACTTATTTTTAGCAATTAAGCAACACATATTACTTTTAATACAACAAACCAAACATTCACTAAAAAATAATACAAACAATTAATTTCAAAATAGCTAATAATATCATCATAAGTAATCACACTATAATTTGTCTACAAACCAAAGGACCCATCAGAAGAATGTCACAACCCAAAAACTCGAGTCATGATGATACCTACTAGAACTCACCAGTAGATAAGTCAATCTATAACTCGAAACAACAAGTAATATTCATACATGATAGAAATAATAAATAATAGGAGATACAATTATAATATAAAGGAAACAGTGGGAGATAAGTTAGAATCCAACATATATACAATAAAAGATCTAACCCAAGATCTGGTAGTCACATGTACAGAGCTACTACAAAAGAGTACAAGTCCCAAAAGTTGGTAAAAAATATACAAACTTGTCTCAAAATGGAAAAGACTAGCCAAACTAATTAGAAGAAGACATGTACGATCCAAAATGTCATAAGCTCACCCTCGTCTCCGAGTGCTGTTGCAACCGGGTCAATATCAGCGCTGATGATCAGTGCTCAAACCTGCATCACGACAACAGATGCAAAGTATAGTATGTATACAAAAACAACAGATACTCAGTAGGCATTGTAGGTTGACTGAGCTTGAAAAGTAAAGATAATATGAAAAGCAAGAATCTAATACTACAGAGGTGTATTGAATGGAAATCAAACAAGAATGCACACGAGTCTAGGTAAGAATGGAAATGAAAGCAAGTAACTAACTATAACCTAATTGGACCCCTATAAGCCAGAAGGTACACTTGTGTACACGTTTAAGTAAATAACTACTAATTTTTAAAAAAATATAGGAGAGTGGCATTGAAGAATGTTATCTGAAGGTGGCAGAGCTATACTTATAAAGCGTATTCTACAATCTTGTATATTATGGCTGCCATATTCCCTCCCAAAACCATCATGTACCAAATGGAAACATACTTTGCAAATTTCTTTTGGGGTACCAAGGAGGGTAAAAACAATACCACTGGAGCTCATGGGATAGCATGTCTTTTCATTTGATGAAAGGAGGTTTGGTATTTAAGAAATTGCAAGACATCAGTGATACTTTTGACGCCAAGAGAAGAGATATAGAAGTAATAAATTTCTACTATCTAAATTTCTTGATGCGAAGTATTGCCCAAGATCCAATCTCATCTCTAAAGTCAAGATTCCTAAAAACTCTTCTAGTTGGAGAAATTTACTTAATACTAGAAGTAGTATGGAACAATACATCTATTGAAAGATTGGGGAAGGGAATAGTATGTTTTGGTGGGATTTTAATGGTTACCCAGTGGACCTATTTACCTACAACTTGTGCAATCCCTAAAGCAAAACAACACAAAAGTGAAATAGTTATGGGAAAATGATGTTGGAATTAATGCATTCACGCCTTGATGTTTAGTCTTCCAATATTGTTTTTTAGTTTTTCAAGAAATCTTTTAGGATTTTGTAATACATGTATCTAGTAAATTGTGATACATGAATCTAGTTAATTGTGCAAGACTTTTGGTTTTATATTTTGAGTAGTATAAATAGTGATGTAATTGATGATTGTAATCATCTCAAGTGGCCTATATAAAACTTGAGCATTCTCTAAAGAAAGTATTCTCCTTCTATAATTCCTACCTATTGGTATCAGAGCAGGTTTTCGTTCTTAATCGGGGGTTAAGTGAAGAAAAAATATAGCATCCAAAATAAATGAAGGTGATGATTCTTCAATTGTTCTTACTCCATTTTTTATGGAACTGATTTTGAATGCATAGAAGATAAGAATGAGAACGCATCTGAAAGTTGAAGGTTTGTGGACTATTATTGCAAGTGGCTTTGAAGATCCAGAAAACGATGGTGAACTTATAGTAGCAGGGATGAAAAATCTTGAGGCTAAGTATGTACAAGATGCAAAAGACTTAAGCAAAATCTAAGGAGTCTCAAGAGCATATTTTACAAAAATTGTTACTTGTGAGACTGCAAAGCATGCGTGGGAGTCTTTGAAAATTGAGGTGTATGGTGACGAAAAGGTACGCAATATAAATCTTCAAACTCTTAGAAGAGGGTTTCAAAATTTGAAGATGACAAAATCTGAAAAAATAGATGAATATTGCACAAGAATCATGAATATTGTCAATGAAATGGGAAATCATGGTGAAACAATCCTGACCAACAAGTTGTGGAAAAGAATCTAATTAGTGTCACAGAAAAGTATGAGTACATTGTAATTATCACTGAGGAAACAAAAGATCTTTCTAAGCTTTCTATCAAAGATCTACTTGGATCATTTTGTGCACACAAGAAGCAAAGATTTTTTTATGAAAATCAATCCAAAGAGACGGCTTTAACCAATGAGAATTCTCAAAATTTCTCAAAAAATCAACAAAGAAGAATTACAATCCAAAAAAAGAAGTAAGATCATGATGGTTGTTCTAAGAAGGTTGAAGAAAATGGTGAGAAAAATTCTAGTCTTTTTTATAAAATTTGCAAAAAGACTAATTACAATGCAGAAATTTATTGGCACAAAGGCAAACCCCAATGTAACTTTTGTAAATTTTTTTGCTACATTTAAAAGGATTGATGGCACAAGCAACGGGAGCAAGTAATTTTTGTGAAGAACGGGAGGAAGAAAAGGAAGAAAACCTTTTCTTTGCTTCTCAATCTGATGCTTCAGCAAAAAGAAATGAATGGTATGTTGATAGCGGTTGTAGCAATCACATGACTGGAGATGAAGAGGCTTTCCTCTCAATTAATAGTAGCATCACTACTAAGGTGAGAATGGGAAATGGAGTCTTAGTTGATGCAAAAGGGAAATGTTCTATTTCAATCAACATAAAAGGGAGCAGTAAGCAAATTCATGATGTTTTTTATGTTCCTGACTTGGAAAACATTTGCTTAGTATTGGTCAACTCATGGTAATGGTTATTCTCTTGTGTTTAGATATAATTATTGCAAGATTTATTATAAAATTGAGCCAAATCAAGTCATTGTTGAAGTAGAGATGATAAAAAAAAAAATCCTTTATAATTTCATTACAATGTATTCAAAAATGAAGTTGTAGATGATTCATGGCTTTGGCACAAAAGATTTTGTCACTTGAGTTTTCATGGTTTGAAGCTTCTCAAGAAAAAATACATGGTCCAAGGCCTTCCTGAGATACATACTGAGATTAAGATAGAGAATACTTCTATCATATCTTTAGATGTGTTAAATCAAGAAGAGGATGAGGTAGAGGAAGATATCCCTCAAGGGGAAAAATCTCAGATTTAGATGATGAAGAACCACCTACAGAGGAATAAAAATGTTGAGTGACATTTATCAAAGATGCAACTTTGCCAATGTTGAGCAAGAAAATTATGAGGAGACAATAAACCATGATGTTTTGAAGAAAGCCATGGCAGGAGAAGTTTGGATGATTGAGAAAAATAATACTTGGGAGTGTGTGACTATACTAAAAGCAATAGAAGTTGTAAGTCTAAAATGGATTTACAAAATCAAACTCAATCAAAAAGGAGATATTCAAAAGCACAAGAGAAAGACGAAATTCAGTTGTAATTATTGTCAGACAGGAGAACAACCTGCTGACATCTTCACCAAGGGGGTGCTGTAATTAATGCATTCACACCTTGATGTTAGCCTTCCAATATTGTCTCTTAATTTTTCAAGAAGTCTTTTAGGATTTTGTAATACATGTATCTAGTAAATTGTGATACACGCATCTAGTTAATTGTGCAAGACTTTTGGTTTTATAATTTGAGTAGTATAAATAGTGATGTAGTTGATGATTGTAATCATCTCAAGTGGTCTTAAGTAGCCTATATAAAACTTGGACATTCTTTAAAGAAATTATTCTCCTTCTATAATTCCTACAAATAACCGGTGGGATTTTGAAGTCATTGAAGAAGTAATTACTATACCTAATAGAAGGTTCATCATTGTGGGAAATTCACCTTAACATCGGCTTTTCAGGAGCTCTGACAAAATGGAGAAATCTTTAATCATTATGAGTTTATTTGGAATAAATTTGTTTCTTTTAAAATTTCTTTTCTTATTTGGAGAATTTTTAATAGAAAGCTCCCACTTGGGAACTAATTGGAAAATTTTGGAAATAACATTAATGCTGATTATATTTGCTGCAGGGCACCCATTAGGATGACATATAATCACTTAGCTTTTGTAGGAGTGATAGCTAAATGGATATGGAGCTAGACTTCAAGGTCGCTTGGAATTGATTCTAGTAACGATAGTATCATTCATATAGTCGTCAATTGGTGGAACACCAAAGCCAACAATGCAGTGCATAGAATTCTAACTAGAATTGCCCCTAGTATAGTGTGTTGGGCATTGTGAAAAACAAGATGTTAAAAAAAGTATGGGAATAAAACAATCTCCAAGGCTAGAATTATTCATTTTATTTTGGTTTAGACCAAGATTGTTATAGCCAAGAAGTTCAGTAGAATAGAAAATCACTGAAACTGATTTACGGTCTGTAGTACTACTATGTCTTATAGACTTAGAATTATTAGTCTGGCGATGAAATGGAATAGATCTGATAACCATATCATTCTCAACACTGATGCAAGCTATAAGAAGAGTATATGAAAGGATGGGGCAGGAGGAATTGTTAGAATAAAGAAATAGAGATATGATTATGTCCTTTGTCAACCTCCTCCAATTCTCAACTAACAACTTCAGTAAAGTCAGAGATGCGCTTAATGGGATTCAATGGTGTTGTGAGAAAGGGATGTACAACTTCAAAGTAGAATTGAACTCCATGATAATTGTTCATATTATCCAAGGTACTTGTAGTACTCACTGGAAGCTAACTTGAATTATTGAAGAAATTAGAGACAAGAGTTAGAGAAAGGCAAATTGAAATATCTCACTGCTATAGAGAAGGCAATATCATTGCAGATAAGCTTGTAAAGTATGAGACTACTCTTAACCAAAATACAATGTATCTTCAAGAAAATTGTCTCCCTAAAAGTGCTAGGGGAGGTCTTGAAATGGACAAGTTGAATCTCCTCTCCAGAACTAGAGTGGTCAAACAATCCTCTTGGATATTTGATCCACCCTAGATTGAAGGGTACCTTATTAGGTGAAGGTTATTCTTAGTTGCATAGGTAGGATTAAGAAGATAAATGTTATTTTTATCATAAAAAGTTTTCTAGACTTTTAAGTCATATCTTTTTTAAGAAGTGATAAATTAGATGTGTATTTTCTTGACATCTTCCTAGGATATTACTTAAGAAGCGTATGTATTTTTAGTGTTCTCTCATAGGTAAGGTCTTTATCCCGCTCCTTCGTACTTTGTTGAAGATATGGAATAAACAAAGTATGAATTCGCAAAAAATAAAGTTCACTAAAGTAGTGTCCTCAATTTCCATATATATTATTTTCTAATCAAAATATGTTTGTGTTTCAACTATGAGGACATAAGTGTGACATGGGGATAAAAGACACAAAAGAAGTCAAAGACTTGGAAAAATAGACAAACGGGAACAATCATTCTCAAAGGTTACAGTTTCCAACTTTCCAAGTTCATATCAGTTTGGCGATGGAAAGGAAAAATTGGTGCATCACTAAAGTGACTCGGCGAAGGAAACTAATAACGCCGAAAAGTACAGACAACTGAATGAGAAATAAAATTTGAGAAGCTCAATTGGCAATGGACTCAACTGGTCTGCGCATTGCCTACCTGTTCAGCGATCCCACCTAAGCTCGTGTAGTATATTTGAAGGGTAATTTTGTGAATGATTTCATAAATGTATAAATAGATCTTTGAAGAGAGAGAAATACACTTTTTACTTTTCTGAATTTTTTTAGTACTCTTGGAAACCCTTTCTATTGGGAAATAAACTTGTACTTCAAGATTTGAGAGAACCTTTTTGAGATTGAAGGTCTTGAAGATTAAATTCTTTGAATTTCAATTGATGTACCTACTATGGATGACAATTTTGGTATACTTCATTTACCTTTTGATAGGAGTAACTAATCTCCATAATTCTTAAGGATCTGTAATATATGGAAGATAAATTTACAATTGGGTGTCGTTTATTTGCTTATAATTTAATGTTGAATTGATATGAGTTCAGTTGTCTCCTTATATTTCCATCTATAATTAGATGTTGCAAACTGTAATTTATTTAAGATCCCTATTGTTGCTTTTGAAAGACCTTTAAAGTGAAAGGAGATGGTTGATAAGGACTGAGTTTAGTTTGCTTGACAGTTGATACTTCAAATAGTTCGCAAAATTCGTAACACCTCAGATTTAGATAAGGGAAAATATCCATTTCGAAATTGATTCGGCGAAATAAGTCAAAAAATGTCGAACGACTCGTCGATCCTCCGAGTAGCACTTCTCGCCTTTTTGGCTTGATTTATGCATCTGGTGGTCCTGGAACTTTAAGCGAGCGGGGTCGAGCTTGCCATTCCATTCGATGAGTCTCCGAAATGCATTTCAGTCGCCGAGTTGGCTTAGTCCGTGAGCCAACTCACTAGAACTTTAGGCAAGCTTAAGGCTCACTCGGCGAGTTACTGAGTGGCTTTTGGCGAGCTCCAGCTTTTCTTTTTTTTCCAGTTTTAAGTCAGGGTCTTTTGGGTCTTTTCACGTTATTTTAATTCAATACCATGTCGTTTTTCCCTTCACCTAAAGACCTATATAAGTTTTTTTACCCCCAAATTTCTCCAATTAAAAAAATCTTTCTTTCAAATTCTTAAAAGAAGTACAAGTCTTTGATGAGTCCACGATTTGGACTCATTTAGGGCTTTATTTGGATAGATTTAGTGTCCTCAAATGCCTCTTTTGTGCCAATAATTGATGCAAAATCCTTGATTACTAGGTATTTGGATTGAGGAACAAAGCATGGACAATAATTTGCAAAAAGGAACAAAGTGAGCTGAAAGAACGAAGAAATGAAGGCCTGGTGATCGCCGAGTCCCTTTGGCGAGTCGCCGAATGGCCACCATCTCACCTAAAGTTCCAGTGTGCCAAGCCCTGAAGGGGAAAATCAATTAGGCGAGAGAAAGGAGCAGTCGGCATGTCACCGAGTGATTCCGCGATGCAGTGTTGGATCGCCCAAAGTTACACAACTTGAGGTTGCTGAAGGCCAAAGCAAAAAGGCGATGGAACTAACCAAAGGGCAAATCGCCGAGTTGATCGGTGAACCCGACTTACTGCACCAAATAGCCCTTCTCAACACATTTTTGGCGACTATAAATACATTTTCAAACATTAGTTTTAGGAGTTTTTTATCATATTTTTAGAATCAGTTTGAACTCTGAGTTTAGAGACAAGTTTTCCTCAGCTTTGAAAAAATTGAAGTTTTTCATTTTTGAGAAATTGGAAGTAGGTCTTTGAGATTCTTCAATTTGGACATTTGTAAAGACGAAATTAATCTTACCCAGTTGATGGAAACACAATTTGGTAACTATTTTTTATCTTTTTATGATGTCTAGCTAAAACCCCAATTCTTGGGATGTGATTATGTGATTATGGGCTGATTTAGCTTATGGGTATTGCTTATTGTTAGTTTAAATGTGGTTTAGAAGTGATTTCAATCATTAATTGTGGTTTAAATTAAAGGATTGTAATTGAAAATGCAGTTCTACCTTCATGTTTTTGGCTTGCTCGAGAGAGAGGTTTTAAAACCAAGATTATTGATTCATGGTCTGTGGGTACTGGGTTGTCATGGGTTCAGCTCGAGAGACTAAATCCTAATCTCTTTTCCACACATTCAGCTCGAGAGAGTAAATGGACTAAGGAGTAGGCTATTCTTATTTTCTTGTTGGTGTTCGAGAGAAACCGACTTAATTCGGGGTAAATTGTTCGAGAGAAAGTTTACCTCCTCTATAGTCTAGCTTATTCACTAATTTACAATTATTTTCTAATAGTTGCAATTACCCATTTGTCTACATTAGCCTATAATCGAATCACATCCCAAGAACCCGTCTCATTATTGTTATCTTCGTATTATTTGATGTTGTTGTAGTTGATATTTAAAACCAAAACCCCCTTTATTTGACATTTGTGTCACCCCCTGATTTACATTATGTTTTTATTCGATAATGTCTATTCATATGATTGACTTGAACATATTCGTACTTTACTCTTGAATCTAAACCCATACCACTCTCCCTGTGGAATTCGACCCCAACTCATTCCATAGGGAGAGTTGCGGAGACTCAAATGGGTCATGTTTTTTCTCATCACTACCCCACGACTCAAAATTGAGTGGGGAATTGCGTCGTGCCACGACGTTAACTAAGACTCTTCTTGAGAGGCAACCCAAGTTTTATTTGCTTTCTTTTTCATTTTGAAATAATGGTGTGTTAAATGTGCAGGTTTAAGTATGGAATGTGTTTGAAAAGAGAAGATTGGCGAGCAGAAGTCTAGTTGGCGACTCACCAAAGAGGTCGGCGAGCCAGACTTGGACTGTCGTTTGACTCGAGAAAGGTTGGAGTTTGTAAAACTCAGCGAGCCAAGGAGCAGATTGGCGAATCGCCGACCAGGTCGGCGATCACGATTTAGTCCGCCATTTGGACCCCCACATTAACTAGAGGTCCTATAAAACACGGTGAGGTAAGCGTGTGGACGAGTGGGTCGGCGAGCAGAACTTATATCGCTGAATAGGCGAGAACTAGAAGGTTTTAAAGGCCAAAAAGTTCAAAATCTTTCACATTCCCTCACTTTTCAACTTGCCAAACTCACACCCGCACTATATTTTCCTATATTCTTGTGTTTTTGTCATGTATTACTCATTGATTGTGTGTTTGGAGTTGGATTCTTAGCCGCCTAGCTTTTCAACTTGTTTATTTGCCTTCTAAGGTTGGTTTTCCAAACCCCGAACTTATGTTTTGCAATTTTTACTCATTTTCATTTGTTCTTATCTTAGTGATGTGTGTTGGGCCTCTTTGATTGTAATTGAATGCTTGAATGCCTATTTTAATCCGAATATTGTGTGCCTTAAAATTTATTAAAATTGTTGGGTTGTGCTTAAATGATGTTGATTCTAGTCGGGTGAAGTCTAAGTAACCCGCATTTGTGCCAAATGACGTATTTTGCCCAATGATGGAATGGTTGATGTCATTTTTAAGGGCAAAAGTCTTCAGATGGCCAAATTTGGCAAAACCGAGAGAAGTCTGAGTATCCCGGGGGCATGGGTGTAATGGGTCTAGGCTTAATTGAATGAGTGCGTGGTTTAATTTTGATTTCGGGGGATGCAGGGTTGAATTTGGAATTTGGAGTAGAAAGTAGGCACGCTGGGTCATTTGGTGAGCTGGATTGAGCTCGCTGAACCACTCGGCGGTTCGTCGAATCCCCCTTTATCGCCTTTAATTTCATGCTAAATCTTGAGTTTGGTACTGTAACTTTCAGGGAGAAGCCTGAGTTCGCCGATTGCACTCGGCGACTCGCCAAAAGTCCTTCTTGATCGCCTTTTCTGCTCCCCTATCCCTAAAATGCACTGTAACTTTCTGCGGACTAGTCCTTACTCATCGAAAGGCCCATCCCATCGCCGACTTGCCAATTTTTCTCAGAATATTTTAGCCAAACCTTTCGGCGAGCCCGATCTGGCTCGCCAAAGTGATTCGGCGACTCGCCGACTGGTTCGGCGAGTTTGTCTGCAACTGTTTTATTTGCATTTGCTTGAACTGTTCCTAATTCTTTGTGATGTTGTTGCAGATATGGCTAGAACCAATCTAGACATGCTGCCCCGTAAAAGAGCAGGGGGAATTGTTATAAATGAAGAATGAGCAAACCTCCTAAAAAGGGAAGAACAAAGCCTCCAAAGGGACGCAAGTGCAGAGGCAAGAGGACAACATCTGAGGTTCCGGAGCACAACTACGGTAGCGAGGGAGAAGCCTTTTACTCCCAATATGTATTGTCTGAGCCGGAGGATGACCAGCCATTACAATCCCAGAGAGCGGAGATTCGTGCTAGATCACGTACTGACTTAGCTAGAGTCCCAGAAGCCTCCTTTCTGGAAGATACAGTGCCAACTCCGGCACCTCCTGTAGCTCCAGTGCCACCATTGGTTCCTCCTCCCAGGTCACTTAACGGACCAAAAGCTGACAGGTTGTGGACGATCCTTGAGGATAGGCTACTATCTACGGAGGGTTTAGTGGACAGATACTCCATAGTGAGGGACACCCTCCACTTCCATCGGTTCGAGCAGTTCACCAAGCCCCGAGGCCCCTGCATTCCTACGTGGATCCGAGAATTCTATACAGCATATAGAGAGCTGGTGCCAAAGGGGAAGAAGAAGGCTAATGATTTCAGACCAGTGAAGTCGATCATGGTTCGGGGGAAGAAATTCTGGTGTAGTAGCGACCACATTAATATTGTACTTGGTAGAGATCTAGGTGCTACACTGGCATATGAAGGCTTGCCTATTACACAGTCCTTGGATGAATTAAAGGGTTGGCTTGCACCATTGATTTCTGATACCACCCCAAGGTGGATCAAGGCAGGGACCCCCATTGAGAAGAGGGACATGAATATTGTTGCTCGTTTCTGGTTTGGCTTTATTAACAACACCATCATGCCATCCCAGAACGATTCCATCCTCCGCCACCCTAAGGCGGCCTGCCTTGGGATGATAATGTCAAAGAAAAGCATTGACATGGGGCTCATTATAGAGCAAGAGATGGCTATGAGGGCCAAGCATAGCCAGACCTCCCTACCATTCCCAGTGCTGATTACAGAGTTGTGTCGACGTGCTGGTGTTCCTCATGACGAGTCGAGAGATTTTGAGGTCACCCCTACATCCTCCACTGATATTCGGCGTATAGAGGCCGAGTACACTCTAGAGGAAGCAGACAGGAGAAGAGCAGCTCCGGTGGACACTTCCCCGGAGATTGACATAGAGACGATTCCTGCAGAGGCATCTTTGCTTACTCTGGCCTCTGGCCTTCAAGTACATCTGTTCCCACTTCTTCCTCCCAGGCACTTGGCACTTCTACTGCAAGCCAGCCCACTAGGATTACTCAGGCTATGATCCTGAAGATGGGTCATCCGGCCCATTCGACTGATGTGAGGGCTACCGACTAGAGGCTGCAGTCTCATGGATGATTGGGAGTGCCAATGTTGCTGCACTGACCCCCCCCCCTCCGGACTTATGTTGATGATTTAACTGTGAGAGTTGCAGCTTGTGAGAGTAGACAGAGGGAGTCTTCTGAGGTGACGGCTTTGAAAGCCAAAGTTGCAGATCTGAGGAAGGACGTGGACTACTTGAAGTCCACATACTTCACTTCACTATTGGAGGCAGCAGATGATGTAGATTCCCCGACGACTTCTGAGATTCCTCCGGCCACCACCAGAGATGTATATCGGGATGATATGGTAGTTGATGAGTCGGAGGCAGAGACCGATGAGGAGCAGATAAATGTGCAAGATGCTGAGGTTTATGATGATCTGGCTGACCTTGAGGATGCTATGTTCGATACTGCGCGTCAGACCTCTTTGAGAGACACCACCATGAGTGTGTCCAGTGGAGTCAGTCCTTTTGAGATTACTCCAGGCACTAATGCCCAAGATCAGAGTGTTACACCAGGCACTGATGCCTCGACAGATGGAGCGACTGCGTAGACATTACTTTTCTTGACCTCCCCCTCTGTCTTCTTTTATTGATTTTTGGATATTTTCTTGCATTTGAGGACAAATTATTTTTGTTTATGGTGGGGTGAGGTACTTCTATACCTACTTCTTGTTTTGATGACATTTTCTTTATATATTGGGTTTTGTGCTATAAATTGTGTTTTGACACTGTTTTTGTGGATGATTGAGCTTGTGGCTCTTTGCTTTAATTGTAAATGGTTTTTGACCCTTTTTGAAAATTGTGCCACCTCTTGATTGTGTTTGAATGTGGCTGTTCTTTTGCAAATTTGAGTATCGGTCTTGTTCAATACCGATGACTTGAATATTGCTCATAATCGAACAAAAATGAATGTGCGGCTACGATGAGGTCAAATGAAATTGCATAGGCAATATGTAAACTTTTTGCATCTCGTTGTGACTAGCCAGTTATAAAATTGAGTCTCTTGTAATAAACATTGCACACTAGCGAAAGTGTGGAGTCTTATTTGACATTGGTGTCAATGCCTTGTGTGATGAGCTTACCGTAGAATTTGCCCCGTTGGTCCGGTTGACTAAGTGATGCAAGCTCTTGAAATTATCTTTGGCAACAATTTTAAAGAGTGAAACAATTTGTCATTATACCTCTTTTGTGGCCTACCTTGTGAGTGTGTGAACTTTGTTTGAGCACCATTTAAGCCTTACCCTTTTCTTGGAATAAACTTGATGCAATTATGACCTTTCTTTATCCATTACCCATAATCCTCATGATTTGTGATTTGTTTGAATAGCCAACTTAGGCCAAAAGCCTAACTTAGGGGTGTGGTGAAAAGAGAAAGTAAATCAAGAAGTGCAAATAAGTCCCTTTTGACCTATGGTTTTGAAAAAGATGGAACCCCTCCATACAAAAAAAAAAGAAAAAAAAGAAAAAGAATGAAAAAGTTTGAAATAAAGTTGTGAAAATGCAAAAGATATGGGGTGACCAATAGTCCTTGGAAAGTGAATAATGGGGTGACTTTTGAGCATAAATGAGAATGATTAATAAAAGGGAGGAAAGTGTTGGTCATACCACATTTCACGAGGATAACACACACTGAGCCTAAATGACTATACCTTTACACTCATCCCCGTTACAAGCCTTAAAAAGATCATTTTGATCTTGAGTGAGCTGAAGCAAGTGTTGGTTGGAAAATAAGGGCAAACCTATGGGTGAAGTCATGCATGTATTCATCCTTGTGAGTGTGAGAGTTGTTTGTGATTCCAGTACTATAAAGTGTCGAACCATTGTGTATGAATATGGAATCATTCTTTGTGTGAGGGAATTTGAGTACCTTTGTTGAGCTTGAACCTGCATTTGAAGCAAGTATTGTGAACTTGAGAATCTTTGATAATGGTGAGTCGCAACTTGAATCTTTGAGTGCAAAAATTGATCTTTGCATGAGTAAGTTGAGTGTTTTTGTGTGCATTCATGAATGAGTCTTGTGTAGCACTGTTTGAGATATCTTTTTGAACTGCTGAACTTCAGTTTTACTTGAGGACAAGCAAAAGTTTAAGTTGGGGGTGTTGATGAGTCCACGATTTGGACTCATTTAGGGCTTTATTTGGATAGATTTAGTGTCCACAAATGCCTCTTTTGTGTCAATAACTAATGCAAAATCCTTGATTTTCAGGTATTTGGATTGAGGAACAAGCATGGACACTAATTTGCAAAAAGGAACAAAGTGAGCTGAAAGAACGAAGAAATAAAGGAATGGTGATCGTCGAGTCCCTTTGGCGAGTCACCAAATGGCCACCATCTCGCCTAAAGTTCCAGTGTGCAAAGCCCTGAAGGAGAAAATCAATTAGGCGAGAGAAAGGAGCAGTCAGTGTGTCGCCGAGTGGTTTCACGATGCAGTGTTGGATCGCCCAAAGTTACAAAACTTGAGGATGCTGAAGGCCAAAGAAAAAAGGCGATGGAACTGACCAAAGGGCGGATAGCCGAGTTGATCGGCGAGCCCAACTTACTGCGCCGAATGGCCCTTCGCAACACATTTTTAATGACTATAAATACATTTTCAAACATTAGTTTTCGAAGCTTTTTATCACAAGTTTTTTCATATTTTTAGAATCAGTTTGAACTCAGAGTTTGGAGAAAAAATTTCCTTAGCTTTAAAGAATTGAAGTTTTCCATTTTTGAAAAATTAGAAGTGGGTCTTTGAGATTTTTCAATTTGGACCTTTGTAAAGATGAAATTAATCTTACCCAGTTGATGGAAACACAATTTGGTAACGATTTTTATGTTTTTATGATGTCTAGCTAAAACCCCAATTCTTGGGGTGTGATTATGTGATTATGGGTTGATTTAGCTTATGGGTATTGCTAATTGTTAGTTTAAATGCTATTTAGAAGTGATTTGAATCATTAATTGTGGTTTAAATTAAAGGATTTTAGTTGCAAATGAAGTTCTACCTTCATGTTTTTGGCTTGCCCGAGAGAGAGGTTTTAAAACCAAGATTATTGATTGATGGTCTATGGGTATTGGGTTGTCATGGGTTCAGCTCAAGAGAGTGAATCCTAAACCCTTTTCCACACATTCAGCTCGAGAGAGTGAATGGACTAAGACGTAGGCCATTCTTATTTGCTTGCTTGTTGGTGTTCGAGAGAAATTGACTTGATTCGGGGTAAATTGTTCGAGAGAAAGTTTACCTCCTCTATAGTCTAGCTTATTCAATAAGTTACTGTTATTTTCTAACAATTGCAATTACCCATTTGTCTACATTAGCCGATAATTGAATCACATCCCAAGAACCCGTCTCATTATTGTTATCTTCATATTATTTGTTATTGTTGTAGCTGATAGTTAAAACCAAAACCCCATTTATTTGACATTCGTGTCACCCCCTGATTTACATTATGCTTTTATTGTATAATTTCTATACATATGATTGACTTGAACATATTCGTACTTTACTCTTGAATCTTAAACACATACCACTCCCTGTGGGATTCGAACCCAACTCATTTAGTTAGGTTATTATACTGACTAGCGATCGTTGACACTTAGAATTGGATGAAGTTTCCTTGATACGTTAATCAGTCTTTCTCTCAAATATTTCTCTCTCTAGAAGTTGAAGAAGAAAGGTTCAATCTAGGGTTTCAAGTTAAGTCTCCTAATCCTCCATTGAAGGCAAGCTCTTGGCATTGAGGTATGATAGTTTTCATCTATGGATCCCTTTTCCTCCATGGAGTCCCCAAATTCTCCAATTTACAAAGTTAGAAATCCCCAATTGAGTTAGGGTTTTTCCTCTATGTTATGGTCTCTCTTGATTATTGATTGAATTGATTGAATTATGATCTCTCATGGATAAATTGAGTTAATTCCACTGTTTTGTGATGAATCCCCTTGAAACCATGCCTAACCCATTATTTCCAAGTTATGATGATATAATGTGGGTTGTGGATTTATAAAAGATGATTTTATGAAATCATGCATGTTCTCGTGAAATTGGTTTAAATGTTTTAAGGATGCTTTGCGAGTGAAGTATCAATGATGTTGTTGTTGTTGTTGTGTTGTTGAAAGGATTTCACATATATACATTAAAGCATGATTGTGAAAGGTTTTCTCACATAATAAGGGTTCTTAAGGTTGAAAGGTTTTCTCACCTAAAACGAACCAATGATTAAGGAGTTATTCTAATGTTGATGCAATAGGTGATTACCCATGCTCTCTATTGAAAGACAAGAGGCGATTACCCATGTCACATGATGTAAGGACAAAAGGCGATTACCCATGTTCCTTTAAAGGATAAGATGAATAAAATTAAGAACTATTCTGAGGAAGTTAAGCTTAGTACCGAGTGGACAAGTGGTGATTACATGTGTCCCATAAACTATGTGCCAACATAGGATTTGTCCAAATAGACATTAGCTAGTTGATCCACATAAGCTAGAAGTTCATGGTCCTTACCTTGGCAAGTAGGATAACCCTTTTCGGTATGGGAGACACCAAATTCCATGTTAATAACTCACTGGTCTTACATGTAGGTTAAGGCTACTTTCCACAAGAAAGCTATGATGAATTAAGGTTATTTCAAAAGGTATCTTGCATGTGTTTTAAAATGATGCCTACTTGCATTGGCTATGCTTTATGACATATTTTTTTATAACCTCATTTTAACTCATGTTTTAGCTTGGTCATCGCATATCATAAAAATGTTCATTTTAGCATGATTCTTATGTTTTTATGCATGAATTCCATACTTGGTACATGTTTGTACTAACACATACTTTTGCCTACATTTTCCAAAATGCAGGGTCTGACATTCAGGGTTCCTTGTTCCGTGGCTAGAGGTCTTTGGAGAGATTACGAGTGGTTGTGAGTCCTTATATTTAGAGGACCGGTATTTTATAGCTTTTAATCATTTCTTACTTTCAAACTTTGTACGTGATGCCAGGGTTACATCCCGGTCACTCTTGATGTATTAGATGTCAAATGAGACTTAGTAGACCTCCGCTTAACTTTGACGAAACTATTACTCTTTGAGTATTCCTTGTTAATTTCTTTTAAAGTTCTTATATCTTGTCTATGCATGCTAAGTGGCTTATGTAGGGCCTCTCGGGGTCCTATACGCCATGTTACACCTAAGAGGTACATTGGGTCGTGACAAACTTGGTATCAGAGCACAATGTTTAGAAAGATCTTAGGAAGCCTCATAAGCCACGTCGAGTAGAGTCTTGTTCATGAGTGTGAAGCGTGCCACACTTATGAATGAGAGGCTAGAAGATGTTTAGGAAACTCTACTTCTTTCATTACTCTAAAGTCGTGTGATAGAGTTTAACTCTATAATCTTTCTCTCCTAATGCTTATTCGATGCTCTATAGGATATGATTAATCAAAGAGCATATGTTATAAGGAATGCAGGAGAGAATGTAGATCGAGAAGCTCCTCCTCAAGTTCCTCCAGCTCCAGTCGATCATTTGGTCAAGAAAGTGACTAATGTGGAGTTTAGTGCTGCTTTTAAAGTATTGGCTCAAGCCATGACGACCCAAGTCAATAGGGAGGTTATGGCCCCCGTAAACCCGAATGTGGGTACGACGGCATCTAGAGTGAGGGACTTCACTAGAATGAATCCCCCGAAGTTTCATGGTTCTAAGGTTGAGGAAGATCCTCCAGAGTTCATCGATGAGGTTTACACGGTGTTGATTATCATGGGAGTGACGTTGGTGGAAAAGATGGAATTGACCGCTTATCAACCTAAGGGCGTTGCTCAAATATGGTTCAACCAATGGAAAGAAGGGAGAGCGGAAGATGCGGGTCGTCTTGATTAGGAAAAGTTTAAGGTGGCTTTCCTTGATAGATTATTTCCCCTTGAGATGAGGGAGGAAAAGGTGCTCGAATTCATCAACCTTCGTCAAGGAAATATGAGTGTGAAGGAATATGCTTTGAAGTTCACACAATTGTCTCGATATGCCCCCACAATAGTTGTTGATCCTACGACAAAAATGAGTAAGTTCATTTTGGATGTGTCTGAATTGGTGGTTAAGTAATATCGTACCGCTATACTTGTTAACGATATGGATATTTCCCGTCTCATGGTTCATGCTCAACAAATTGAAGAGGAAAAGCTTAAAGAAAGTCTAGGGAGGAAAAGATGGCTAAAACTGGTGAGGGTAACTTCTCACACTCAAGGTCCGATGGATATGGTCGTTCTAGGTTAAGACAAAGGTTTTCTGGTCAAGGTTCCTCCAATGCTCCTTTTGAGTTCAACAAAGAAAGGGTGTCTAACCCCAAGCCTCAAGGTGGGGATGGTAGTGGATTTTCATTGCCTACTTGTGCGAAGTATGGAAAGAAGCATGAGGGTAGGTGTCTAGCGGGTTCCAATGCTTGCTTTGGTTGTGGTAAGATGGACCACAAGATAAGGGATTGTCCCTCAGTTTCTAAGAGTGAGGGAGATAATCATCGAAAGGCTTAACCAAATCCTCCATAAGGTTCTAGTGGGAGTCAAAAGCAAAATAGATGATATGTACTTCATACTCGTCATGAGCAAGAGAGTTCTCCTGATGTGGTTGCCAGTATGTTGAAAGTCTTTCACCTTGATGTTTATGCTTTGCTTGACCCCGGTGCTACCTTGTCTTCTGTGACGCCATATGTGGCCATGAGATTTGATGTTCTTCCGGATGTGTTGTTAGATCCTTTTTCTGTCTCCACTCCTGTTGGTGATTCTATTGTGGCTAAGAGGGTCTATAGAAAGTGCCATGTCTCCTTGTCTCATAAAGTTACTTATGTTGACCTTGTAGAGCTTGATATCCTAGATTTTGATGTTACTCTTGGTATGGATTGGCTGCATTCATGTTATGCTTCTATTGATTGTAGAACCCGTGTAGTCAACTTTCAGTTTCCAAGTGAACCCATCCTAGAGTGGAAAGGGAGAAATTCTATGCCGAAGGGTCTGTTTGTCTCTTGTCTTAAAGCTATAAAGATTATTTCTAAAGGTTGCATTTATCATCTAGTTAGGGTGAGGGATATGGATTCTGAAACCCCTACACTTGATTCGGTCCCCGTTCTGAAAGAGTTTTCGGAAGTATTTCCAGATGATTTGCCCGGTATTCCTCTCGAAAGGGAAATAGACTTTGGTATTAACCTTCTCCCAAATATGCAACCTATCTCTATTCCTCCTTACCGAATGGCTCCGGAAAAACTAAAAGAGTTAAAAGAGCAATTGAAAGATTTGTTTGATAAGGGTTCATCCGACAAAGTATCTCTCCATGGGGTGCTCCATGTTTGTTTGTTCGAAAGAAAGATAGTTCACTCCAAATGTGTATCGACTACCGGCAATTGAACAAAGTTACCATTAAGAATAAGTATGCTCTTCCAAGGATAGATGATTTGGTTGACCAACTTCAAGGAGCAAGTTACTTCTCTAAGATTGACCTTCGGTCGGGTTATCAACAATTGAGAGTGAAAGAGGATGACATTCTTAAGACGGCTTTTAGAACTCAGTGTGGTCATTATGAGTGTTTAGTAATGTCGTTTGGTTTAACTAATGCTCCGACGGGATTTATGAATTTGATGAATAGGGTGTTTAGACAATACCTTGACATGTTTGTGATTGTGTTCATTGATGATATACTAATATATTCAAGGAATAAGGATGAGCATATTGATCATTTGAGGATTTTGTTGCAAGTCCTCAAGGACCAATAACTCTTTGCAAAGTTTAGCAAATACAAGTTTTAGTTAAGGTCCATAGCTTCTCTTGGTCATATTGTTTCAAGTAAGGGTGTTGACGTAGATCCTAAAAAGACGGATGCAGTCAAGAGTTGGCCTAGACCTCTATCCCCTTTGGATATTAGAAGTTTCTTGGGTTTAGCCGGTTACTATAGAAGGTTTGTTGAGGGGTTTTCTTCAATTGCCTCTCCATTGACGACATTGACCCAAAAGAAGGATAAGTTTGTGTGGTCTGAAGCTTGTGAAAAGAGTTTTCAAGAATTGAAAGATAGACTTACTTCTGCTCCGGTGTTGACTTTACCGGAAGGGACTGATGGCTTTGTGGTTTATTATGATGCCTCAAGGATATGGCTAGGATGTGTGCTTATGCAAAATGGGAAAGTCATTGCCTATGCTTCAAGGCAACTTAAGGTTCATGAGAAAAATTATCCTACTCATGACCTTGAACTAGCGGCAGTGGTGTTTGCTCTTAAGATTTGGAGGCATTATTTGTACGGCGTTCATGTCGATGTCTTTACCGACCACAAGATTTTGCAATATGTGTTTAATCAGAAGGACTTGAACCTTCGCCAAAGGATGTGGCTTGAGTTACTAAAAGATTATGATATGAGTGTTTTCTATCACCCTGGTAAGGGAATGTGGTGGCGGATGCTTTTAGTCGGTTATATATGGGTAGTGTTGCTCATATTGAGGATGATAGAAAGGATCTGGTTAGAGATGTTCATAGATTGGCCTGATTGGGTGTTTAATTAATGGACTCTACCTAAGGTGGTGTTATGGTTCACAATGGTTCAAAATAATCTTTTGTGGCGGATGTGAAAGCCAAGCAAGATCTTGATCCGACTTTGGTTGAATTAAAGGAAAAGGTGCTTAAAAAGTCCATTGAGGCTTTCTCCCAAAGGGGATATGGTGTTCTTCGATATCAAGGTAGGTTATGTGTTCCTAATGTTGGTGACTTGAAGGAGCAAATGTTATCAGAAGCCCATAGTTCATAATATTTCATTCACCCAGGAGCCACCAAGATGTACCGTGACTGCGGGAGATCTACTGGTGGAATGGGATGAAGAAAGATATTGCAGAATTTGTGGCTAAGTGTCCAAATTGTCAACAAGTGAAAGTTGAGCATCAGAAACCGGGAGGTTTATCCCAAGACACTATCATTCCTACTTGAAAGTGAGAATATTTAAACATGGAATTCATTGTTGGTTTACCCCACACTCGGCAGAAACATGATTTAATTTGGGTTATTGTAGATCGAATGACGAAATTGGCTCATTTTATCCTCGTCAAGGTTTACTATTCGGCGGAGGACTACGCCAAGTTGTATTTAATAGAAATGGTTAGGTTTCATGGAGTTCCCCTATCCATTATCTTCAATCGGGGTTCCCAATTCACTTCTCAGTTTTTGAAATCGTTCTAAAAGGGTCTTAGTACTCGTGTTAAGCTTAGTACAACCTTTCATCCACAAACCGATGGGCAAGCGGAGCGTGCTATCCAGACTTTGGAAGATATGTTGAGAGCATGTGTAATTAAGCTCAAGGGTAATTAGGATGATCACTTACCTTTGATTGAGTTTGCATATAACAATAGTTATCACTCAACTATTGTTATGGCTCCATTTGAGGCTCTATATGGTAGGAGGTTTAGGTCTCCTATAGGTTGGTTTGAAGTGGGCGAGGTTGCTTTTATAGGACTCGAATTGGTACATGAGGCTATGGATAAAGTTCATCTTATTAGAGAAAGGTTGAAAATGGCTCAAAGTCGGCAAAAGTCCTATGCCGATGTTAGAAGAAGAGATCTTGACTTTGATGTCCATGATTGGGTCTACTTGAAAATCTCACCCATGAAGAGGGTGATGCGGTTTGGGAAAAAAGGAAAGCTTAGTCCCCGTTATGTGGGCCCATATCAGATTTTGAGGAGTGTTGGTAGGGTTGCTTATGAACTTGATTTGCCTAATGACTTGGCATCGGTGCATCCAGTTTTCCATGTCTCCTTGTTAAATATTGGAGACTCGACATTTGTAGTTCCCTTAGAAGTCTTGAGAGTTAAGGAGAATATTACTTATGAGGAAGTCCCGATTGAGATTTTAGACCGGCAAGTTAAGAAGTTGAGAGACAAAGAAATTGGTTCCATGAAAGTCCTTCGGAGGAATCAGTTAGTTGAGGGTGCTACATGGGAGGCCGAAGCTGATATGATGTCCCATTATCCTCATCTTTTTCCTTCTACCCCTACTCTAGCTTGAGGTATTAAATTCCTCATGGTTTACTCTTTTGTGTCATGGGTCTTAGATATTCCCATGGTTTCCTCATTTATGCATGTTCATGAAAAGCTTAAATTTTGAGGAAATGAGTTTACTTGATTGTTTTCTACATGGTTATGTGTATTTGAGTATGAGTTGCATATAGACCTCATGATTTGATGTTTTGAACATGCTTTAGCTTGGAGTTGATGTTTCCTCCTCTGATGTGTGCATTTATGTGAGTGCATTCATGTTAGGTTGTTAGGCTTGAGTTCCTACCCTTTTTCATTGTCTTGAATCTCATTCGAGGATGAATGATCCCAAGGGGGAGATAATGTAATACCTCAAATTAAAATAAGGGAAAATATCCATTTAAAAGTCAATTCGATGAAATAAGTCAAAAAACACCGAACGACTTGGTGATCCGCCGAGTAGCACTTCTCACCTTTTTTGCTTGATTTTTGCATCTAGTGGTCCTGGAACTTTAGGCGAGCTGGGTTGAGCTCTCTGTTCCATTCGGCGAGTTGCCGAAATGCATTCTAGTTGCCGAGTTGGCTTAGTCCGTGAGCCAACTCACTTGAACTTTTGGCGAGCTAAAGGCTCACTCGGCGAGTTGCCGAGTGGCTTTAGGCAAGCTCCAGCCTTTCTTTTTTTTCAGTTTTAAGTCGGGGTCTTTTGGGTCTTTCCAGGTTATCTAATGTCAATATCATTTCGTTTTGCCCTTCACCTAAAGACCTATATAAGTGTTTTTACCCCTAAATTTCCCGAATTTAAAAAGTCTTTTCTTTTAAATTCTTAAAAGAAGAACAAGTGTTCCTCTCAAATATTTCTCTCTCTAGAAATTGAAGAAGAAGTGTTCAACCTAGGGTTTCAAGTCAAGTCTCATAATCCTCCATTGAAGGCAAGCTCTTGGCATTGAGGTATGATGGTTTTCATCGATGGATCCCTTTTTCTCCATGGAGTCCCCAAATTATCTAATTTACAAAGTTAGAAATCCCCAATTGAGTTAGGATTTTTCCTCTATGTTATGGGTTTCTTGATTATTGATTTAATTGATTGAATTATGATCTCTCATGCATGAATTGAGCTAATTACACTATTTTGTGATGAATCCTCTTGAACCCATGCCTAACCCATGATTTCCAAGTTATGATGATATAATGTGGATTGTGGATTTATGAAAGATGATTTTATGAAATAATGCATGTTCTCATGAAATTGATGTGAATATTTTAAGGATGTTTTGAAAGTGAAGTATCAGTGATGTTGTTGTTGTTGTATTATTGAAAGGATTTCTCATATATACATGAAAGCATGATTGTGAAAGGTTTTCTCACATAATAAGGGTTCTTAAGGTTGAAAGGTTTTCTCACCTAAAATGAACCAATGATTAAGGAGCTATTCTAATGGTGAGGCAAGAGGCGATTACCCATGCTCTCTATTGAAAGACAAAAGGTGATTACCCATGTCACATGATGTAAGGACAATAGGCTATTTCACCCCTCAAACACCCTCCTATTCATTCAGCTTTTATTTTAACCCCAAAGTTTTATAAAATATATTTTAGTCCACTTTTTACATTATAATAGCCCTTTATCCCTCACTATTTCTCACAAATTATCTACTCTCTCATCTATATTTTATATTCTCTAATTCTTGAATCTTGATTCTACTAATCTCAAATTCTCAATTCTCAATTAATATCATAATATTTATATTTCACTTCATTTCAATTAATAACCTAATTTTTATAATTCAATTTATTTATATTATATATTATTGCTATCAAGTATTCAAGTTACAAATTACCACTTACAATAATATTGTTGGAGCAAGCTTCAAGTGTCAAGTATTGATTATAACGATATGATATTTACGCAGACGTTTGGTACATTCATTCCATCTCTTAATTTATTAAATTTTCCTCAATTAGTTTTTGTATTATTATT